>JAUBOC010000078.1:12965409-12983908 GCA_032275365.1 Anablepsoides cearensis | reverse complement strand
GGCTAACAAGACAAATATTCTTACACATTCTGAAAACAAGATTATTATTCTGACACAATCAGTTCTTGTTTAGTAAAACAGTCTCAAAACAAGATCAAAAAGACTTTTTGGCTGGATATAAGGTTTTAAAACTTGGTTAGATGGACAATATTTGCAGTGTGGGCTTCAAGGCATTCATGCATGTTTTTGGCCCGTGGAAGAAAATCAATACAAACTCCTCACAGAAAGACCCCCAGAACCAGGGGTTGATCTTTAGTGAGGCAACAATCACTAACCCATTGTGCAGACATCATATTTAAGGATGATTTTGTTAAATAAAATATCCACTTTGAATTATTAAGCAATAAAATTGAACATTATTTATAACAGCTTACACTTTGGAAGTTGCTCTGTTGTCTTCTTGTCTCAGCGATGTGTTTGCAGGAGGCCACACATTGTTTCAGACCTGCA
Source organism: Anablepsoides cearensis (assembly GCA_032275365.1). NCBI lineage: Eukaryota > Metazoa > Chordata > Actinopteri > Cyprinodontiformes > Rivulidae > Anablepsoides > Anablepsoides cearensis. Next base: position 12,983,458 of record JAUBOC010000078.1, on the reverse strand, counting down.
GAGGCCTGAGCCAGACTGAAACTAAGCCGCTCAGTTGTACCCTCCTTCAGTCCATCATCTGAGTGCAAAACAAATCAGGTATTCGAGATATGTTTGTCATGAGAAACTCCCTTTCAGTGACGTGCGAGCGCTTTGAAATACTTACTTAGCTTTTCCAACACGGATTTCATCAACCCGTTTCTCTCTTTGAGCCTGTCAAACACGAGCTCGGATCGAGCCACTTTCACTGAATATTCTTCTGCTTTGGTGATTAGAGTCACTGAGCTGCGGCGCCTGCAGGGCACGCCGTCTGCAGACACGAGTTCATCATTCCCAATGAAAGACCTTTGGTCACTGTGTGGCGTCCAGCGTTTCATCCTCATCCTCAGCAGCTGGGGCAAAACGTTGAGGAAGATCTGAGGGTGAGATGGGGTCAGAGAGAAACCTGAAAGCAACTAGACAAATTGCATTTCCTGTGAAAATGCAGTGGCAATGCTGGTAATGCTCACCTTTCGGACGTTGTCTGTCATTACATGCGTGCTGGGGGTTCTCAGAGATACGTTGAGGACCACCACACAGTTCATCACTACCATGGTGGTCACTGACATCACAAACATCAGATACCTTCGGTCGGAAATTCACAAGACACACAGCACTGTTTTAGACCAAACTCCCAAATTTAAACATCTAATTAAACCAAAGAAACATACTTTTCTATGAGAGGCACAGCTTTGGATGTCTCTGGAACCTTCTTAGCAATGAGGAAGAGGAACACAGTCTGACCCAGAAGGTTGGCAATAGACATGGTGCACTTTTGACCACCGGCTGTAAAATGCAAACCAAATATTCAGTCAAATTCACCAATGAAAGCATACAAATTACGAGACAACACGATAGATAGAGGCTTGAATATATTGAACCTTTGGCAGGTAAGAAGTAAACCAACAGGCCGAGAGAAGAGAACAGCACACAGGGAGAAATTATGTTGATGATGTAGAAAAGAGGCTTCCGCTGGATGATGAGGAAGAAAACTATCTGCTGGTACTCCAGTTCATCTTTAGTGTACTGAGAGTTGATCACCTTCTTGGCCGGCCTGTGTTGGATGGCCCACTCCCCATTCTCTGAAACCACCGAGTCAAGCACTTGTGAATGCTACTGCTATAGAAGAATTTGTTATTGTTCTTTATGGTATTCAAATATTTCTGTACCTGTAAAAGCCTCTGGGTCAATCTCCACCCACTCCAGTGTGTAATTGTCATTTTTCTGGAGCACCAGCTCGATCTCATTGGCACTGTAAGTCTGGGAACTAAACACAGACAGCAAACATGTGGTCTGTACTTGGCAGAATGATTTAATTTCATTCATTTCATTTATTTATTTAAAAGGACAGTGCACATTAATCAATATTCAATTAATATAAATGCGCCGGAATTAGCTCAACAGCTAAATTTCATCCGTAGTCCTTGATAACTTTGATTTGGACAGAAAAACAATTTTAAGCTCAAAAATAGGAAACTGGACTGTTTGTTATCTTCTTAATATTTTTTAATGATAACATGTTTGTATGTTTTGTATTTTAGTAGCTTTATCGGTTCCTCCGTTTAATTTCCAGTTTTTTAGTGACACTTTTTCATTTGTGTTTTTTAGTTTGCTTCCTGGCTTTCGTTTCACACCTTCTCTCACTATTCTGACTGGACACTCCAGCAACTGCCTGATAACACTACTGCTCCACTCGTGGTGCCTACTGTAGATCTGCCAGCTCCTTGCAAATCGAGTCATTAACACACCTGTCAATGTATTGCTACACCCCTACACCTTCAGCTTGTTTTAGCAAGTAAAAAACAAAGGTATTATTCCTCTGTTCAACAAAACCCTGTTACACCTCATCTTAATAGAATGTGCATTCCTTAGTGGATGTTGTAGATATTTTCTTCTCAGAAAAACATGAAAAAAATATTTTAAAGGGGACATGTCATTCAAAATCCACTTATTTAGTCATTAAATACATTTTGTTGGGTAGACTCTAAATCTGGGAGTGCAGAAAAGTTGAATGTAGTCTCTCCTGGTGCAGCCAAAGCATTTCAGCTCCACTATATATATAGACCCCAACTGAATTTAAAAACATCTAAAAACGTTTATTAAATTAAACATATCATGCTTTTAAATGTTTTCATAATAAAAGAAATCAAAATAATTAAAAAGTTACTTACCGGAAAACCATGGAGCAGTTTTGCCAGTCAAAGGGAAAGTAGTTTACCGTGATGGGACAGGCACTGCGGTAGATGGCTGGAGGCAGCCAGTACACACAGCCGTTAGGAGACACCAGTGCATTACAGTAGTATGCTATTTCAAACTGTCCATCCACACTGAAAAACAACAACAAAAGACTGAAGATTGATACTCCAGTACAAATAAAATTTAATTCAGCAACATTTCATGTGCAGATTTAAGATCCCAATTTGTTTGATCACATCGGCTGTAGATTGATTTTTCATTGAATTATCAGTAATAAAACCTGGTGAAAAAATACATAATTTAATTTAAATTTATTTCGTATGGCTTAAATAAAACATCCTCCTGTAAAAGAAACACCATTTTTATTGTGTTTCTCGTTCACGTTGGTGATTACACTCACTTGTTTTCTAATATGATGTCAGGTAGCCAGATTTTTTTGGAGGGAACCTGTAGCTTAGATGTTATGTTCCCATATAAAGCTGATCGAGGTGGTTGGTCCCACCTGAGTCTGTAGTCACACCATTCCTGAAAACATGAACTCTGTTGGTTTCACCTTGGTTTTGGTTTGACGGCTTTCATAAAAATACCCCTCAGATGAACATGTATGTTTATAGTTTACCATTTCTAACCAAACACTGGTCATCAGGGCCTCCTCTTTTTCATTCTATAATAAAAGCAGGAAACAATATTAGCTCAAAGACCTGTGCAATAGCTAATATTAATGAAACAATACAAATTCATCAGACTGAGCAGTGATCACCAGAGAGATGAGGTTGGTGAGTGTCATCTTGACGAAGACCTGAGTGATGTTTCCACTCTTCTTCATCGGCCGGACATCTTTATTGTAGCCGTTCATCAAATCTTTAAAAAGTTCTCCTTCAAGGTTGACTGCACCTACTTTAGGAAAGCACAACAAAACATGCATAACATATCACAGGAACTATTCAAAAGAACCAACTCAACATTTTTATGATTATGCAGAGTCTTATCCTGTTGTCTGCAGTTCTTGAGTAAAATCTGAGCAACTTGATCACTTCTTCATGCATTTTTTGGACCCTTTTGCAGACAAAAATATTCTCAAAAGGCCACTACAGAAAGACAAAAGACATTTGTTGGCAATAAGACATCGTGCTTCATCAAATTGAATACAGGGGCTCCTCAAGGATGTGTACTCGGTCCAAACCCAAACCAGCTTGAGGAGGTTCTTGATGATACAGTGGTGGGATTCAACAACGATGATGAAACATCTCATAAAGTTGTAGCATGGCTATTGCCTTCATACACAATTCCACTTGATTCTAATCTCCTTTCTCTGCTCTGTCTGAGCTTTCTCCCATTGACACATATTTCTCTGGTAGAATTTCAACCGGGCCAATCAGCAAACAGGAGGAGTTTTGAACTATGACGTCTCGACTTTCTTAGCTGTTTTAGTCTGCCTGTAGTTTAGCAATGGCAGCGGAGGAAGTGAATGAAGCCATCAGTCTGTGTTGACAAGGCTCCCAAATTGTCTCACAGCCATCTTATTCGGCTCGGTATTTCTCTCTTTCCAGTAGATGGTTGTTTACAGTGTACGCAATTTCCAGTTAGCTTCTTAGCATATCTTCTTTCACGGTTGAGCTGGCGCACTGCATACATAATGGCCAAATGTTAGTAATGGGTAAAATCACTCAGATCCAATCATTTTAAGCTTCAACAGAGTCCACGCTTCCAGCAACCAATCGTTTGTCAACAGCTGAGAGTCCAGATTCTCTGTAGGAAGGAAAGCGTAGAACAAGGGGCTGGTTTTTTACCAGGCTAACAAAGCTGAGTTGGAACAATGAACTGGTGTAAAGAACCCCACTTGAACAATGACAAAATTAAAAGAGCTCATTATAGATTTTAGGCAAAAACGTATATACATCTTCCCGTTGGAGAAGGTCAGCAGTGCTGAAGTTTCAGCTGCACGCACTCAGAGGGGGTACAGAACCACACACCTGGCCAGTTGAAACTCAGCAGAAAGTCTGCCTCCTTTGCTGTGGAGACTGACATGCATGAGACATCCCCTCAATCCTCACCTATTTTTACCAGGGTGCTTTTAATTGCAACTTGATGAGTTGCAAACTGCTGTGTAACAGACAGTAAGACTTTGCAACATGATGCAATTGGTCACTCTCATCGTTAGAGATTATTCTCCCAAAAAGATGCACAAAGTAAGCTCTAAGAGAGTAAGAGCTTTTCTTATTTTTCTTCTTATTGTATCTTGCTCATTTATGTGTGAGTGAGATAGGAAAAAGAGGAAGGAGTCTGTGCATATTAAACATATTAATTTGTTAGTATGAGTCAACTTTCTTATTTGAATCACTCCATGCAAACCCTGTTTGTAGCCGTACATCCCTACCAGCAGTAGAAATCAGGAGGGCTCTGACAAACAGCAGCAGAAAGCTTCGAGGTCCGAAATCCATGTGTGTGTTTGTACAGCACAATCTGGAAAAAAAGCAGTGTGTCCACGCACATGTACAAAATCAGTTTGAGTTGCTGTGTGTGTGTGTCTGAATATTTTCCTGTGCTACACAGAAGGCAGTGCTTGGTCTGTTGAGGTGCAGAGGAGGGTTTGAATTAAAAGGGATAATAGTGGGGGTGGGGTCGATGATTGTTAGGGTTAAATCCTAAAGTGTATTTCCAGTCATAGCCAGCTGACACATCACATACACTGGTGGGTGCGCTGGAAATGGCTGCTTTCCAACCTTAAACACAACAGTGTTGAAACTCTGTTCAGTACTCCTGGCTGTTTAGTTGTTAACTAGAACAATGTAGTACAAACCTTTTCAAAAGAAGATTTAGCACATAAGAGATATGTAAAATACTTTTTATGGATGTTCTATAAAATTATAGTATAAAGCATCAGAATTAGAAAGTAGACAAAGAGACTAACTGTGTGCGTTTGTGTGTGTGTGTGTGTGTGTGTGTGTGAGGGGCACATAATGTTCAGGAGAACAGGTGGTAAGTCCTATCTACTTGCAACACACCCTCCTATGATGACTGACTGGGTGTCTACTGAAGTTATTTTGTGTGTGAGTGCCTCAGTGTTTGTGTGTGTGTAGAACAAAAATACCTGCCATAATAAGCCCCACTTCCCACTCACTCATAAACACCCCCTCCCCCCGTTTAACTGGCTAACAAAATAATAAATAAAAAGAAGAAAAGAAGCATCAGGAAAGTTACTTTAGTTTATCATCACCTCACACAAAGTGAACTAAAGCAACTCGTGGTGATAAAGGTGGAGGTTAGCAGCTCAGGATGAGTTATTTCCTCAGTAAAACATGATCTACTTTGGCTATGGTAATATAAATATTATGAGATTGGAAAATGTGACAGAAAAGTGGAGAGGGTAGCTCTCACCAGAGCTCAGCAGCTGTGGTGTTGATGGGGATGCAGGAGTAGATAGAAGGAACTGAGGTCACAAAGTTAAACAGATCAGTAAATTAGGTAGACAGTATGAAAATGCTGCTGCTATTGCAGGACTGGCAGCATTATGATTAACTCACACAAATATTTCAATTCATATGTTCAAATTAAAACTATGAAATACTTTCATGCAATTTATAGTCATTTATTTATATATTTTTTATTGTTTTTTGCAAAAATACAGCTTTCTCTATACAAATAAATATTTCAAGAATAAAGATGAACGATTCATGTACACAGTCTGCTTCACAACAGGCTCAACCTTTGTAAAAGACAATAACCTATTTTGTGCAAATATATAATTTAAACAAGGCTGATAATTCAGTACATTCATGTTCCGAGTCAGTGATGAGTTCAGAGTAATGCTTTCACCAGCAGAGATCAGAAGTTTCCACACAAATGTTTTAGTCCCATTGTAATTTCAAATTAACTCTTAAGAGCGGCCAGTGCCAAAGCTATGATCCTTGGCACGCTGCGGTAGAACGATTCATTCTCCAGGCCAACAAGACTGTAGAAGGTCAAAGGTCGTCCTCCCACCACAGCTTTGATCCGCGCCTGGTAAAGCCCCTGATCATTCTTTGAGCTCAGATCCACTAATGCCTGAAGAACAGAGAACATCAAGTTTTAGAGGCACGTACACAAAAAAAAAAGTGTTTAACATAAATGCCACCTCCTTCTTGTCTGACGTTTACCTCCTGGAAGTTCATGCGCAGATTCTTTCTCGGGATGTTTAGAACCCAGCTATAGGCGTTCTGGATTTGACTGATCTGCTGTGAAGCCTCTCTCAGTCCAGGACAAACTACGGAGAAACGCAAAAAATTCTAAGTTTAAAAAACGCCTTGGAACCAAGTAGATATGGGTTATTTCATAATAAATATTTACCTTTCCCCTTGGCACCAGGAGTCTGTCTGAGTTGAAGAAGGCTCCTGTATTTCCTGTGCAGACGTAAAGTATTAACATGTCCAGAGTCAGAGCTCTCTGTGTGACGAACATCATGCTGGACAACAGACTTTGTATCCTCTGATTCTAGTAAAGCTGAGGATTTTATGTCTGTTCCTTCCTCATTCTCTCCAAAAGTAAAATCCTTTGATGTGGTACTCCACTCTGTATCAGAAGAAACACCTGTGCTGAACAGGAATTCACTCTGCGGTTCATCTTCTTCCTCAGTCTCATCCTGCGTTCTTGATTTTTGAAATCCGTCCATCAGGGCTACCAGAAGGGACCAGTGCTCCTGAGGTTTTGGCAAGGAGGATACTGGACTGGTGTGGTCCGGTCGTCCGGTAGAAGAAGGAAAAAACAATGGATTGGTGGGAGATTCTTCCTGGAGGTAGACGGGGTCTAAATGAAGAAGAGGAGGAGCTGTTCTGGAGCCCAGTTTGGAACGAAGACTTGAAATAACAGACAGATACTGTCCTGCCAGCCGCTGCACCAAAGAATCTTGCGGCTGTAGAAAACATGTAAACAAATCAGACTGAAATATATCTGCTTAAAGGAGACATTCCATGCTTTTAAGTCATTTTTACATTTAAATCATCCAGCTGGGGTCTATATAAAGTGTAACTGCAATGCTTTGGTCTAAACTCTTCCTTACTGTAACTCCACAAGCCCCTCTTTCACCCCTGTTCTGAGGTAAGCTTGAGATCAACTCGTTTTGCTGCTGTCCCTTTAAATGTGAAGGAGGCGCTTCACACCCCGCCCCCAACAGCTCGCAGAGCCGTTTATTCTATCCCGTTTGGCCAATTTTTGGTTTGAATCTCGAGGAGAATGAAGATGACCAAATTGTCATTGGTAAGTCCAGTCTTTGTTTAACATAAATTCTGTGACGTAATCATCCAGAAAAAAAGAGAAAAAAGAATAGGTACAACTGAACGGGTCATAAAATACAACACAAACAGAATATAAAAACATCTACGCAGCACCAGGGGAGAGTAAAACAATATGAATAAAAATTCTGCACTCCTAGAGACTCCAGGTACACAACAAAATGCATTTAACAGCTAAAAAAGGGGATTTTGCGAGATAGAGCCTCTTTCAACTCATAAAGACTCAAATGTGGGCAAAAGAAGAAGACGGCTAGTATTTTTAACACATTCTTCATGAGAAAATAAACCAAACAAACCTAAACATGTAAAATAATCAATAAACCGTACCTGTATAAACAGATTGTCCTCGTTCCTTTTTGGTTTGGAGATGTCTGTCAATCCGGCTGTGTGTTGTTTATCCATCTCATCAGCCATGTCTTTCAGGTAGTCCTCCCAGTCATCCACTGAGGGTCCAACGTCTCGGAATAAAGCCGGTGTTAGACTCTGTTCTGCTGGCATCGCCGCTCCATCTAGCTGCTCTGCAAGTAATGAAACCCCCAATAATATACAGATCACACACACCTCATTTGTGCTCTGCTACGCCTCAGCAGATGTACTTTATATACAGCAAGATAATCAGGCGTCGCTGTACCTCTGCTGATCGGTGTGAGACCGCGGTTCAGATCCCTTCGCTCTCTGCCGTGAGTGAAAGCTGAACTGTAGATGTTTTCCACTAGCTGGGGGAGAGTCTGCGTGAAGAAGGTCAGGTCCACTTTGTCCCGGATGTAGTCCTCAGCCCTCTGGAGCAGGTCCAACAGGGTCTGCAGGAAGGCGCGCAACTCTGCATTGACAGGCAGATAACCCAAACTCAGAATAATCTACAACTTAATGCAACTTGGTAACAAACAAGCAGATCTAATTCATTAAACTGGATCTTTGAAGGCCAGCACTCACGGCATTTCTTGAAGCGGGTGAAGCATTTGTCCTCGGCCATTTGTCTGCAAGAGCTGTCAGACTGAGCAGGAGGACAGGTCAGGGTATAGAAGTGACAGAGAGAGTGAAACTCTCTCTTCTGTTGCTCCTCTGTCATTTCAGTTGTCTTTAGGAGCTCTGGACATGTTGGCTCTCTGCTTCCTGATGATTCTGAAGAGAAGAGACAGAGATTACTGATCAACATGCAGTACCTCAATCAGTCCAAATCCTTCAATACAAATCTCAGAAAACTGGTGGCGTGTCACTGTTCAGACTCACTCTGTATCTCAGCCTGAATCCAGTCAGTGAATGCTGACACTCTTGTGTACACTCCAGGCTTGCCCTTCTCCCCACATCCATCTCCCCAGGAGGTGATGCCTTGGAGCTGGAAACGGCCAGAAGACGGGTCCTGGTAGATCAGGGGGCCTCCAGAATCTCCCTACAGCAGACATAAAGTGCCTAAAGATGAACAAATGTCTCTTTTACAGAAAACTTGTTATGTTAAAGGATTCTGGGAGTGGCTCATATCGTTTGTAGATAATTGTATTTGACAAAACTTTGCAAATACAATGTAAGAGACAATGCTAAAAGCTCTGCTCACCTGACAGGAGTCCACACCTCCAGAGAGATAACCAGCACAAAGCATGGTGTTGGTGACCAGGTCTTTGCCAAGAGTGTTCTTACAGGTGCTCTGAGGCAGCAGGGGAACCTTCGCCTCCATCACCACGTCAGCAGAAGGTCCGTCTGCAGAGAAAAACATCTTCAGAGACTCATTCAGATGCATTAATACAAGATATGTAAAAAAAATGACGAGAGTTAATAAGTAGCTTCAATAAGAGGAAGCACGCTGTTGTAGATTAGTTAAATTGATCCAAAAAAGTAATAATTTATTCACCTTCGTACAGGGACCCCCATCCTGCCACCAAACATGGACTTCCTGTTGTGGGGTCTGTGTCAGAAGGGAGGCACACTGGGGTGACATGTTGTGACAGGACCGCCGGGGACGTCAGCTCCACCAGTGCTATGTCGTTGTTAAATGTTTTGGGGTTGAACTGCAGGTAACAGAAACACTTGATAATAACTGAGTGAACTTTAGTTTCATACCAGTCGGAGCAATTGGATATAAAATTGGCACAAAAAGTAAGGAAATCAGTGTTTGGTAGATCATTTCTTATTGTAACAATGGTTTTCGGCAATATGTCATATCATTGGAAAACCTGTTCATTTCTGTTTTAAATGGTGCCACATTTGTAAGTAACATGTATCTGTGGAATGAGCAGTAGCACTGAGTATGTGGGTTGCACACATGAAAGATTTGCCAAATCCTCTCCACCAAACAGCTTATTTGCCGTTATGAACACTTGTTTTGAGCTTCCGGCCCCCAAGAAGCTTTGTTGCAACAAAGAAATAATCTACTAAACACAAATGTTCTTACTTTTGTTCTAAGTATACATGTGACCCATCACATCGAAATGAGGATTAAGTCCAATAGTGATATATGGAGAAATAGGCAAATATAGTGTTTTGATTAAAACGTTTGCAAATATTGTTTTTTGTCAAAACATAATGAGTTAATGCTTTATCAATGTATCATTTGAATGAACTGTCTGAAATATAATCATAAAGCAAATTTTTGAAGCACTTTTTAGAGCATTAGCAACAAAAAACATTTGAGGAAAAATGTCTTAAAATTTTGAGATTTTTCATGTGAGCTAGAAAAGTTTTGTTTCTTTTCCGCTGGGAAATGTCAATATTCAAATATAATTTGAGTTTCCTCTCAAACATCAATAAAATTCTCAATAAAATTAAATTAAATTAAGATTCAGACCAAATATTTATGTATTTTTGAAACCAACAAGACAAATTAAGTCATGTATATGGATTTACTTATGATATCAGAATGATCCGGGTATCAAAATGTAGCTTTTAAAGTCAGGAATCCGAAAATATGATTAGGTAATTTTGACCAAATTTGACTTAATCCTCATTTCGATATGATGGCTGACATATATGTATGTACCTTAGGATGGGGTATAATGCGGTTCACTTTGAGAACTTGCTCGTTCGGATCAGCTTTGGTGATGTCAAACTCTCCTACGACCGCGGTCCAGTAGCTCTCACCTCGACCACTACATGGAAAATATGTGTAGAACAGAGTGAAGGAGTGAGAATAAGCAACAGCTTTTATACAGAACCAACTGTCCGGTTTGGGAGGCTTACCCAGCGAAGCAATGTGCGGCAGTGGCCACCCAGGAGCTATCCACTAGGACCCCTCCACACATCAGCCCACCATCCAGCTGCAGGTTCACCAACCAGGGCCAGCTGCCTGCAGGAGCAGGGAAGCCCCCCACAATCCTGGAGCGGGGCTGTGTGATGTTTCGCACAGTGGCTGACCTCTGACCACACACTGCTGCTGAGACAAGGAGACACTTATGGTTAAAAATAAGGCAAGAACAGATAGACATGGTGAAGAAAACCCCACCAGCATCCCCTCACCTTGAGCTTGGGTCTGTATGGAAGGCTCCAGGTTCTGCATTGTGTTCAGCAGGCTACACTGCAGGACTCGAGCACTGCAGCTCTCACCCATGATCCTGATGCAGCTTTCAGAGTCCAGTTCTCTAGGCGGGCAGCGGTGCTGGTAGTATGCACAGGCCTGACTCAGAGCCCAGCTCCGCTCCGCCTCATCTTGGATCTTCTGGGCCTTAGAGATCCCGTCACAGGCGGGCTCTGACAGGGCACCGGACGGAGACGCTGTCGGACATGAAAGCAAAACGCTGGGTGTCAAAAACACACAGGTAAAAGGGATCAGCGGGGATGGAACGTTTAAGGAGAATTGCATTTACAACAGGATGCTGATAGTTGTCCACAGTTCTGAAACAGGCAGGGGGTACAACCACGACAACCCGCCTCGGCCCGGCTTCGTTCAGACGATGCACGCTCAAGGGTGGACAGGGCGCTGGCCATGGCCGCTTCCAGAACAACCGTGCCCCGGTCAGACAGAGCTGCGGGAAAGAACAGGGAGAAAGTTGTTTTAAAGATCAAAGTAACACTCATGCTGGTTCACGAAACTTTGAGGGAATTATTTTATTTTGAAAGGAACACTGTGTGTGTTAACATGAGTGTGTGTGTAATAACATTAATTTATGTGTGTTAACATGAACCAGTGTGTGTGAGTAGACCCTCTTCTTTCATGCTGCTTTTTGAGCTCATTGGCAGCGTTTGTGGGAGCTCACGCTCAGTGTGATGGTGAGTCTTTTACGGACACACTTCAATCATGCCGCCGACCTTGCTGCCCCCCCTCTCCTCCGTGCTGCACCACATCACAGGACAGGCCAGCAACTACAACAATGCTGATTGAAGATTTAATTAGAAGGACAGGGCTGAGCAGGCAGAGGGGCTGGTGGGTTAGGAAATGAGTATGAGGACTGGCTGGAAACTCTTCTGAGACAAACTTACACCGCAGCTTAATTTTTAACAAAACTCATAGAGAAAAGTGTTAGGAAGTCATTCTTTTTTAATGGGTTCGTAATGTTATCATTTTTAAGGGTTGAAAACCTTCTTAACTGATTGTTTTTAATTAAAAAAAATTGGATCCAGCTTAAATAACATACAGTAAAATCTGTAGGAACAATGCATGTTGGCACACGTGACAATAAGTTAATGTTCGAAATGTTACAGCGGCAATAACATGCGTTTAAATATGAATTGCTGCTGAAAATGTTTTTACTGTAGGTGTAAATTAGATTCACATGCTGAATGCCTTATTTACATCATAGCCGCTCTCATTAGTGAAATACAGAACTGTGCAAAAGTCTTAAATCAGCCCTTGTATTAGTTTCCTGCCCCTCAAACAACTTTTTTTAGTGTTTTAAAATGGTTTTGAATTTTTTTTAAAGCTTTCTGAATGTGTTTTAAGTTTTTCATTGGATTTTTATTTATTTTTTTATTTTTTTACTCAATAGTTCTGCTTAAAATGAACAGAAATCAATTATTTTCTATCATTTTACACTTAGTTTGATTTGTGAAGCAGTCAGGCATAAAAAAAACCTTAACTAAAGGAATGGACAGGTGTCTAAATACAAAATATACTATAAAACTACAGACATGACTTTTAGATTAATTTGGTGTATATAGTTTTACTTTTTAGTTATCTGAAAGTTTGACACTTCTAGTTTTGGTCTCTGCTGGTCCACTTTCCTGGTATTTTAAAACCTAAACGCTACACAATGATGTCATGGTCACATACAAAAACACATAAAAGTCTGACTTCTTACAGAGACCTGAGGGGTGGTTTAAGACTTCTGCACAGCAATGAATGAATGAATGAATGAATGAATGAATGAAAAGTTAGAGAACGTACCTTTGAGGGCGCTCTGGGGCATCCTGTAAACCTCTCTACCTGTTGGGGCTCCCAGAAAACAGTCCAGCTCTATGAGCAGCAGTGATATCAAAAACAGCAGCATGATGTCAGAACATCAGACCCCCCCTACCCGGCCGGGCCCACTCCACAGGCGGACAGACAGGATGAAGATTGAGGAGAATGCAGAGAAGAGTTGTAAAAGTTTCTGTCTGTGTCCTTATTGTGCGCTGGCTGTCTCCCTCCTCCTGACACTCTGGGCTCTCTTGGTGCAGAGCATCTGCCTGTAAGGTGCTCGGAGGAACAATGGACGCCTGAAGTGGCTCCTGGTATATATAGAGCCCCCAAGGGAACACCAGAAAAAGGGGAGGGGGGGTGGGAGAGATGCTCCCATGGCCAATACACAAACAGATGAATTCATTAAGTCTGTGACAGCAAATCGGGCGCAACTTGCCAAGGCTGGACATCACAAAGAGGTTTGGTTCTGTGAAAGGAGACAGGGGGGGAGCTACAGGGAAACAGTTAGGGGGGGTGGGGGTGAGCAGAGGGATTGGCTAGGTGGCAGGGAAGGGGATGTTTGAATTATGAGAGAAAGAAGGAGAAAGTTCTGCAGATAAGGATGTCCTCTGATGTGACACTGAGGTTCGTGCAGCGAAGAGAGGGACGTCAATCAGCCCCTGAAGAGTGGCAGCGTGAGCAGAGCGGGCGGGACGCTTAATGTGTGAGAGAGCAGGACTGTGGGGGGGGGACAGGGAAGTGTCTGCCATTCGTGCCGCTGAAAGAGGGCATTGTCCCCCGGCGTCCCTCTGAGGATCCCCACATCAAAGGCGTCCCCCGGGCATCACTTGGCCGCCGCATCCATTGATCACTTACAGTCTTTTGTGCCCCCCATTAAAATATTGTCAGTTCACATCACTTTTGTCTTTCTCTGCTGAACTCTGCTGTTGTTACATAAAGGTATAGTAACACACTGCTCATCAACACGAAGGGTTTGGTAAGGAAAATGACTGATCACAGGTTTTTGTTTCATCAGCTGAGATTGATGGAAAACTGAAGTTATCACACAGAGACAGTTGAACCCTTCTTATGGTTATTAACAGGGCCGGCAGCCAATCTGTTGTCCTAGGCAAGATTTCAGATGGTGCTCATGCTACAATTTAAAAAAATTTCACTGCAAATTTACATACCATTTGTTTTTGATATTACTTATTTATCTGTAGAAACCATATCTGCTTAAAACACCTCATGTAGTAACAAAGCAGGCTGAGAAACCCACAGAACAAGTTACCTTCATGAACCTGAGTAAGCAGTGATTATTCTAGACTAAATCAACTATAATGATAAATAGTTATGGAACTTTTTTTTTTCGTCCACCATTAGATAGTCAGCGCCAATAGAATTTGCCTCTCCTCCCTATACCACGGGCTAGTCCTGGTTATTAACAGATCAAAAGGAAAACTGCCATGTTACAGGATTTAAGTTATTATTTGCTATTTTTACTAAGTCTTTTTATTAAAAGTGTAACTTTTACTTTATTTTGATACATTAAAAACCTATAAATGATACTTTTACTTCTTTATTTTAAAATTTAACACCTTGTTGAACACTACAAATTTAAATATGATCAGAACTCATCATGAACTTAACCAAGTTATGTCAATTGGTTCCTCTAAACTGAGTTTGAGTAAAGTAATTTAGGCAACTCCGTACTTTTACTTTTATTTTCACAAATATTGTAATCAGTTTTATGGCTTTTACTTAAACACTTTTCTTATCAGTGAAATACAGTTTCACCAAAGTTATTTTCTATTAAGGTATTTTTACTTTTACTTAATTGTTTTTTTTTACACCTCATTTAATTATTAACGATCGAATTTTTTCCTTTTCCTCTTTATTCGTTATGGTGAGGAAAGATTACATAAGTTTTCAAAACTTGCACAAATTCAGCTCACAACAACAACAAGGTCAGCCTGAACAGTTATGTGGTGTAAAAAGAAGATGTTTTCTGTTTATTATCACCATGGTGTGCTAACTTGTTTGTACATTTGGCAAAGTATCTCATGTATTGCCATCAATGCATGTTTCCTTACAATGATGAGATTTATGTTCTGTATTTGACACATAACATGTGAGATTTGCATGGCAGGGAATTGAAACTTTAACGTTCTGGTTGCAAGTGAGTTGCCCTACCACTGTGCCACAACTGGCCCCCTCACAAAGCATTTGAAAGAAGATTATATCCACAAGTTTGTTTTTGCAAAGACATGTTTGGTTAAATCCTCATCCCTGCTCATCTGTTAGCAAAATATCCCCATAAATAAAACTCTCAGGAAGTATTTACTGGATCTGCAACTTTTAAAGCCAACCCAGTCCAAGTTGGCAGCTTAACAGAAAAAGGATTTAGTGACAACAGGAGTAGTATTTTTACAGAGAGTGTAGCTGAGAGTTTTTCACAACACACATCAGGCATTAGATGAAGGGTGGGGATATTATGCGAAATCAACATTTTTGAGCTTTATATCATGTTATAAAGTCATTCCTTCATGAAAAATATGCAGAGTGTTGCTTTGACTCATTCATGCATGTTTGAGAAATCCTTGAATCTCCTGTGGCCATGTGGAGCTGCCTAAACATTTCCTGGTACAAAGCACCGCCTATTTACCCAAAACTCCTCCCTGGAGCTCAGACTGCAGCCGAGCTCCCACCACACAGAGCCCCCCTACCCTGAAGCACTGTTGTGAAGATGTGCTGAAGTGGAAGTGTCAGAAACAGTAGGAGGTTCTTAAACAGACAGAGGCCAATTTCAAGGCTTTTAGATGCAAAATCAGATGTACTTTTTTATATAAACAACATTTTCATAAAAACTGACGGTAACATAGTTACTTGATTGTTGTATACTATGAGCCTGGAAAATACATAATACCTCTCTTTAAAAAGTTGTGCAATCATGTAAGATATTAAATTCTGACATGAGCTTGCAAATAATATTTTAATATGTTTGACAAAATTAGCTACTGCATCATTTCTGAACATGCAAATGCAAAGATCAATACATGAAATATGGTGAATTATTTTTTTATTACTTGAAAGTGGAACAAAAAGTGTCTATTTCTATGGATACAGATTACCTCAGACAGAGTGAACGCTTTGGTTTAGAAGATTAAAGTTTAACAGGTTAAAAGTTATAATAATTCAAAGTTTAGTTTTCAGACGTGTAAACTTTGTTGTGCCCCCCACCTCCCCTCCATGGGACAATGGACCCCAGATCTGAGAGCAGGCTCAGGCGGAGCGGAGCAGCAACGGCGTGGGACAAACGAGCGGCTCTCTTTTCTTCTCTCCTTCTTTCCATCCTTTTTATCCTTTGATGTTCTTTTTGGATTAATTTGCCTTCTGCTCACTCTTTCTTCATGTACCCACCGAAGCATGGAGGCGCTGCCTTTTTTCCTCTGCCAGCCCATCTTCGTGTACATCTGTGATGTTCTGCATTCATTTACCACACACACACACACACACTCACACACACTCCATAGGTGCATTCAGTCACTATAGTTTACTGTTTCATCACACAAGGTGAGCATTTG
Source organism: Anablepsoides cearensis (assembly GCA_032275365.1). Classification (NCBI taxonomy): domain Eukaryota; kingdom Metazoa; phylum Chordata; class Actinopteri; order Cyprinodontiformes; family Rivulidae; genus Anablepsoides; species Anablepsoides cearensis. The sequence goes on along the minus strand of JAUBOC010000078.1, from coordinate 12,967,088 downwards.
AACATAGGTGTAGAAGAATATTTCAAATTAAATTTTTATTGTTAGTTTTTAGGACAGTTGTTAGCTTGACTCCATCTCATATCATGCATGTTTCTAGAGGGTTCTCTGATCCACACACCTGATTTGAATGAATGGATGATTAACAGGTTTCAGGTGTGCTGGAGCAGAGAAACAAATAAAACTTGCAGGTTAGCGGGCCTCCAGGATCATGATGGGACCCCCTGATCTAAAACACAGAAGTCAAACAGTCAGTCGCTTTTAGGTGTTAGAAGATCTGAACCTAACAGTCGGGGTGAGTGATTCAGCAGCTGCTGCTCCGCTTTTATGCAGTAATTTAAGGCTTCACTGTTATGGTGTTGTTGGTGTGGTGTTGTTTTGGTTCTAGTCTGGTTTTCTGTCTTGTCTCTCTCTGTTTACCCCCTCCTGCCTGGTTTTCCTCCAGCCCCGCCCACTCTCACCTGTTCCTCATGTTTTTCTCCCAGGTGTTTCTTGTTTCTGCTCATTAGTTCTCCTTTATATTCTGTTCTCTGTCTTCAGTCTGTGTCAGAGCTTTGTTTTCTGTTCGTGTTGCCTCATGCCAAGTCATTGTATTTTTGTATCTTGTTTGCTGCCACGCCAGCCTTTGATTTTGTTTAATAAATTCCTTTTTTGCCATCCTCACTCGGTCCTGCATCTTGGGGTTCAAATCAATCGAGCTCGTTCATAACATTCACATAAGAATCGCTCAGACCTTTAGAAAAGTTGAAGATGCTTTTAAAAACCTGTCTTTACTCACTGGATGCCAAGAAAAGCTTGGTTATTTCATTTCTTATTTGTATAGTGTTTAAAGGAAATTATTTTAATACTTTTATCTTTATTTCTATTTTTGAATTTTTCATTATTGATATTGTATAGTCTTTTTTATTATTTGTTTTGGTGCTGTCTTTGTGCATTATCAATAAATTAACATTCAGCCAATTTTCTGTTAATTTTGAGTAAAAAGCAATTATTATTATTATTATTATTATTATTATTATTATTATTATTATTATTATTATTAATATTATAGTAATTATAGAAAACAAATTTCCAATAGCATCTGAACTTTAAGGTATGATATTTCTGATACATTTAAGTTATTTATTATTATCTCCACATCTCAGCTGGAATAAATATCCACTTTGATGTGTAAAATGGAAAGTTTGTAGACAGCATCCTTTTTACGCAGATAATTCCTAAATTACAGACTTCTAAATGTCCATTTTGGATATGTATGCATCTAAAAAGCTAGGAAATAGTGTTAGATGGAAATGACAAAAAGACCAAAACTTTCTTCTTGTGGTCTGTTAAATATTTAGTTTTAAAAAAGGCTTGAATCCAAATGATCATATGGTTTGAAATATTAAACTCCTTTGGAGTATAAATTTATTCAGAAATGTAAGTAGGGTTAAAAAAAGAGTAAACACGACTGCACAATGATCTATTGTATCATCTGCAAGTGATTTATTGTAGTTTGCAACAGCTGATGTACAACTGGCTGCTGGACCAAATTACAGAGAGAAAAAAAAAGAAAAGAAAACACAATGCTCAGCACAAACTTATTCACACAATGAAAACTTCCACAACATCACACACACACACACACACACACACACACACACACACACACACACACACACACACACACACACACACACACA
>JAUBOC010000078.1:12914325-12934076 GCA_032275365.1 Anablepsoides cearensis | reverse complement strand
GTGTGTGTGTGTGTGTGTGTGTGTGTGTGTGTGTGTGTGTGTGTGTGTGTGTGTGTGTGTGTGTGTGTGTGTAAGATCAGCAGAGCTTGGTCGGCTCTCAGAGACATATAGGGAGGGGGTTAAGTGACTCAGCACAATGATTCATTTGTAACTGGGATCAGTGCCTCGACACCACACACACAGATACACACACACACACACATAGGCAAACTCCGCATGTTCAAGGCGGGTGCCCTTGTCAAAGATGATGGGAGCGACTGAGTGAGGCTGATGATTAACAACTGCTGCCTGCTATCAAGGCAGAGAAGGAGAAACATAAAGAGCAGCAGGACAGATCAGCTGCACTCAGATTTCACTGCTCTGGACTCAGCTGGTTTTAAACAAAGCAGTGCGTCGCATACAGGAGAGCTACGACACAAAAGTGTCCCGTCAGTGCAAGTTACTGTGTTTCTGCTCCAAATATGAAGGCAGCAGGTCAGGTTTAGCCTACAGACCTGGTCACAGAAATCAAACATCACATAAAATCCATCATCGGGACCCATGTGTGACTGGACAGAGTGTGAATAGGATTCAGAGAAACCAACTAGATGAACATTTTGTTGTAACTGGTAGCATCCTCATCCTTGCCTCTATATAAATTCAAGTCATTTACCATTTCATATTAAGTTTATTTCCATGAAAGAAAAGTGACTTCTTGAGTTGACTCATTTCAAAAACAGACTTAATTATTAACGGATAATGAGCTTTAATGCTTTCATGACTCAGCAGTTTTAATCACAATGGGATGTTTTATTGAGTAACCAAGCATTATGAACTTGCTTCATTTCTACTTTGAAAGTTCATCGGGGGCAGAGTTGCAGAATGTAACTAAGTACAAATACTTTATATTCTTAGAAGAGACTTTAACTTTCACCCAAGTAATTTTATGATAAGATACTTGTACTTTTACTCAAGTATCACTTTCAGGGACTTTATACAACATTGATTGGGGGCGACAGAGGTGACAGGAGGTAGGGATTTGTCCTGGAACCAGTGGGTTGCCAGCACGAAACTTCACTTTGCAGCTGTGGTTTACCATCAGTGGGTGAATGTCTGTAGTGATTGTAGTGCGAAACACAAGCAATCTTTAGATTTGATAAAGTGGTGTACAAGTTAAGGCAATTTACCATCTCCCCACAGGAACCCCATAGATGTCACAATTTTAGCCAGTGATTATCAGTATTATTACAAACTTCACTTAAAAAATGATCTCACGAGCTTTCCTTTCACCACCAGAAAGGGTTCTGTAACGCTGTCATTTCAAAGATATCAGGTACACCGACACTTTCACACTGCAGAAATCAGCAACGTGCATAATTTCTGCTGCAAAAGAAGCATTTCAAAACATCTACAGGTCTTACCTTTAAGTTTGTAACAATGTCAAAACTATTACAACATGCAGATACAACATGATATCCCACTTACATAGCCAAAGACGACCACATTAAAGTAGCAATGTTAAAAATCCATCCAACCATCCATTATCTTTAACCCACTTCTTCCTTTCAGGGTCATGGTGGTCACTGGTGCCCATATCCAGCAGTCCCTGTGCGAGGGGCGGGGTTCACCCTGAACATCACAGAGCTGTCCATCACAGGGCCACACATAGACAATCATCCATTCACTCTCTCACTCATACCTAGGGACAAATTAGATTTCCTAATTAACCTAACAGCAGTGTTGGATAAAGTACCACAAAGTGATACTTGAGTAAAAGTACAAGTATCTTATCAAAAATTTACTTTGGTAGAAGTTAAAGTCTCCTTTAGGAATATTACTTGAGTTAAAGTCTTAAAGTATCTGATATTTTTTGTACTTAAGTATTAAAAGTAAAAGTATTGATTGAAAATGAGCAGTTAGATTTTCCGTAATGACATTTATTAGGAGGTGACCTCCCTAAAAAATGCAGAAATTACTGTTGTATTAAAATAATTACTTTATGTTAAATTTAAGATGCACTAGTCCAGCTGTTTCAGTTTATATCAAGAATGCCCAAACCTTTTCCCCCAATATGAAAATATATCCGAGGGCTGCGGCCAAATGCAATAATATAATTCATGAAATACAAATACTTCTTAAGTACAGGCCTTTTATTTTAATTATTATGTCCTGCTGGAGTGTGACATGATTTGTTTGTGTACAAACTCATACGGTATCAGAACTTTATATATTTATACTTCTTTTTCACCCACAATTAAATTCACTCTATCTAGAAGGCACAATTTATATGGTTAGTATTTATTTTTTTACAATAACAAGCTGGAATAAAAACAAGCAAAAATGAAATAAAACAACTTTCTACTTCTTGCCTTTTTTAAAAATGTAAAAAGTAGGAAGTACTGATAATTGTGTGAAAATGTAAGAAGTAGAAGTAAAAAGTATAAAGAGAAAAAATAATGAAAACTAATAACTCTAGTAAAAGTACAGATACCCAAAATATTCTACTTAAGTACAGTAACAAAGTATTTGTACTTAGTTACTTTACAACTCTGCCTAACAGTCATGTTTTTGGGCTGTGCGAGGAAACCGGAGTACCTGGAGAAAACATGTATGCACAGAGAGAACATGGAAATTCTACCCAGAAAGGTCACTGGCCTGAATTCGATCAGACAACCTTGCTGGGAAGCAACAGCTCTATCAACTGAGCCACCCGTGTTAAAAAGCCTTAAAGTTTTATTCAGGATAAAAAGTGAGATATGAAAACTTAACGTTGCCTGTTTATGGAAGAGACATGTGGGCAAAAATGGAACTAATGCATCTGAAAGAAAGGATAAAACTCGCCTGTGGGTGTCTCTCTTGCTCCACCATCATTCCCCCATCGCACACATGCACATAAACCCAAACACACACACACACACACACACACACACACACACACACACACACACACACACACACACACACACACACACACACGTCTCTCTCTCTCTCTCTCTTCACACCCGGATGGATGACTTCACCGCTCTGCCTGGGTTTCCTTTATGATCCCGGGATCTCCCACTTCCCTCGCCAGACATCAGCCAGCACCACAAGCGACCGGATCTCTCCCTGCACACTCACACACTCTGCCTCTGTCTGCAGCCACATCACATCCAGAGACCTCAACACACCTACAGAAGACCCCCAGCAAGGAGAGACGCACACCATCAGCTCCAACTTGCAACAACAAAAAAAAAAAGGGATCTACGGCTCCTACAATAAGGAAGACTGCTTTTTTTCCTTTTTCTTTGCTGGTGATTCTTTTCCAGTCTCTGTGCTGCGATGTCTGAGGTGCTGCCATACAACGAGGGCAAAATGAACGGCTACGGGGCGGACAGTGAGGTCAGTCAGATGTCCTTTAGCTGTGGACTGCAGGACACAAGCGCCTTTTTTGCTGCGTCGCAGGCGAAAAGACCCCCAAAGCTCGGACAGATCGGCCGGGCCAAGCGAGGTAAACAACAATTAGTCCGACGGTTGCACTTATCGAGGTTGTCGATGTTATCGGTGCACAATACGATGCAAAACATGCAGTGCACAAGTCAAAGGTTCTGTTATTTCTCTTGGGATTTGTCGTGTCTGGAATGTTGCACTCGTCTCGATCATGCCACCCCTCAGTGTGAATGTACCCCCCATTGTTGCAGCTGCAGATTCTGTTTACATTCAGGCACAAGAGATAATCTTCATGCAAGGACACACCCCACATAGACACTCATCACACAATAGGTTCAAACCATGCAGATAATAGACAACCAAAACCAGGTGTGCCCCCTGCAATAATGCTTTCTATATCTATTTATTCCCCTAAAACTGCACTACAGTCTCATCTGTCTGCATGTTTTTTGGTGCGCCACACTCATTTCCCTAATAAGCCTTTAAGTTGGGCAAAGACATACGATATAAATCTTCTGCTACATTTCAGATCATCTCTGTAAACACCGTCCTTCTTCTCTCCCCCACAGTGGTCATCGAGGACGACCGAATAGACGAGGTCCTGAAGGGGATGACGGACAAATCATCACCTGGCGTTTAAAAATGTCATCAATGCCTTGCAGACTTTTTAATTTCCAATCACCGATTTGAAGCACTTGACGGCCGTGCATGTTCGAGGATTGCGGGAGAAAAAACGGCAGCCCGGCGCGTTGGCAGAGGGATGAAAGGAAGAGGCAATGGGAAGAGGAGGGAAGGAGTGTGAGGAGGAGAGAGGTGAAGATGGACTCTTGAGGGAAAATTTTTTAAAAAGACCAAGATTTATGGTGGGATTGCTGGCAATTCTCCAAACCGAATCCCGATTTTTTAAGCGCCGGTGCGCAGTGGGACGTTGAGATGGCTGATACACGGCTCTGTATCTCAACCTCCGCTAGCTTAAAAACGATGGACGAACTTGTCATTTCTTCACAACCATCTCTTTCTGGTAAACAAAACGAAACAAATAAAGCTGTAAGCAACCAGACACTGCAGATAGAAGGTGAAGCAGCCCTATTTCAATAAGTTGTACAGTAGCTACACGCTCCCAGTGGCCCACCCCTCCTCAACTCCTTTAGGCTTTGCTTTGTTGATTCAGTCAGCAACGGCGCATTTAAAAGGGAGCTGTCTTTTCAGCACTGGTCCAATGCATTCCTGTTGCTGCTAATGCTTTATTTAAAAAAAGACAGACCAACGCTCCTATTAACTAGAGGAGACTCATTCATTGTATGTACAAAAGCATATATCCGAGGATGGTGCAATGTTGATATCTTCTGTAGTAAAAAACTCTTATTTGTTTGAGCACCTAAGCAGTATTAGGCCACAGACGAAACCAGGCTAGATTCTTCTTCTTCTTGTATTACCCATCAGTGGTTATGGTCCAGGCCGGCACCTTCATGTAGCTGATTTGCACCTGCACATATCTATTTTTTTTGGTCTTCCCCCTTTTCTTTCTTTTTATTTCCAAATATCAACAAGAAGCCAGCAGCAACGTGAAAAAATCTAGTCCATGTTTTAAATATTGGTCCTAAAATTGATGGGGAGGAAAAGCTATTTTCTTTCGTTTTTCTTTGGAGATTCTTTGTGTTTGTATGAATTCAGAATTTTTTCCTCCATTTTGCATGAACTGTCCCTCTTGGTGCCAACACAGGTGCCACCCACTCCTACCCTGGCACGCTTCTTTTTAACAAAAGTCATATTTGTATTTTTATATCTAAATATTTGTTATTTAAATTAAATTATATGCTAGTCTACCGTCTTATAATTCATCAACACAACTATTTGTATTTCAGAGTGGGTATATTGACTGAGATTGGGTTTATTACTTGGGGAGAATCCAAGATTTCAGTGGACTGGTCTCGTTCTATATCACAGGTCAGGCTTATTTTTTAAAGACTAACTGAATGTGTTCGAGTTGTTTTGCACACATCAATGTTAAACTATTATTAAGAAATCGTATACTGTGAGTTAAGCTTCATTGATGAATTTGTTAGAAAATGGCAGTTTTAGAGTATATTGCACTGTTTACGAGTATCCGCAAATAACACGTTGTTATTTGACCTATTTTGGAACATTTCTGGGTTTATTTTTCCCTTAATTATTTTTATTTTGTACCATAATTTTCAGAAAATGGTTTGTTGTGCATGAAACCTTAATATTTTCAGTAAAAAACAACAACATTGTTTTATGAAGCAAAAAAGCAACAAAATGTCATGACATTCTAAGAATGAGTCATTGTATATTATGATGCCATTTTCACTGTATTTGGTGAATTAATAAATGGTGACAGAAAATGTTAATGCGATTCCTCTATGTGGCTATTTTTTTTTTTTTTTGTTGCACCAAGACACTCAGTGGGGAGAAAATCGAAACAATGAGCCACCACTGCAGAGACTGGAACAAAAAATAAATAAAGATAAAAACTAAAGAGTACAGCTTCTCCCTAAATTGAAGTGAACATAACATCCTTTAGGCAAACGAAAAATGAATTGTTGCAACTTTGGGGCCTTTGCAATGTTAAGGAATAAGTATAATCTTTGTGGTGGTAAAAATTGGTCTTTAATTAATAGACAGAAATAAACTAGAGATCCATCTGTTGAGCTGCTAAACTGGCTACTGAATCCAATTAACCACCAAACTCTTGGGAGCTATGATTTGCTGCATGGCCATCTTTCAAAGTGGTGGTGCACAGTGTCCTCATACACACAAGGATATGTAAATACACATACTCACAAGTTTGTATTCCTATCATTAACGTATTAACTTCCATTCATTTTCATTAATTTCTGTAACGTAAACCTTACACCTGCAAAACCCCTCAACTCACACTATAGTCCTAAAGCCAACCCCTTCAATGCATACCATGTTCCTAACCCTAAATCCCCTCAATTCACACCAGCCCTAACCCTGAACCCCTTAATTCATACCATATTCTTAACCCCCCTCAATTCACATCTTAATCTTGAACCTACCTCACCTCAATTCACACTATAGATCCTAAACCTAACCCAAAAGTGGTGCTCCACTATATTAGAACTAGGTTTTGGTCTCCAAAAGGACTACCGATCCAGATAAGATAGGTGTGTATACCAAAAAAGATTCTTTAACAAAATCCACAAACACAATCCAGTTAGTTTTTCATCTCTATTGTAACAAAATAAGAGATGGAAAAGTTCTTGCATCAAAGGTCTGCAAGCACCCCTTTGGTATCATGTGAACAGATCCGGATCAGCTGCACCATTAAGATGCATTTAATGAAAACCAAAATTCCAGAACTGGTAAACAAGATGGTAAACATGGTAATCATGAGTTACGGCAGAAACTGATCCACTAATCTAAAACTGTTAGTGATTTTCTTCCACATTAGTTGAGCCGCTGCACATCCGTTTACTCCGTTAAGTTTAGAAATACCCAAGCCCTCTGGTAGAGCCCGCTTAGGCTGGGAAACTTCGCTATTTTATGTCATGCTGATCTGCGAAATATAGGTGAAAGTCTCAGGTGGTGGAAAAAAAAAGAAGAAGTGAAGAACACTGTACTACAGTGTCCGCCTGCAGCCTCAGGCAGGAAATTGGGTCAGCTGATATCGCCTCCCTTCCACCTGTAGCTCACAAACATGGGCGGCACTGATAACAACTCACCAGAGATGAATTTCCTTGTAATTGCACCAGAATGTTCCATGGAAACAAACAGGATAAACGACAATTTACTGGTCCAAAAAGAGCATCTTCAGCAGAACACACCTACTGCTGTGGCTAAACACACGAGCTGAGATCTGTGGTTGTCGCTCTAATCTGCTCTAATAAAAGGACATCAACAAAACAACAAAAGTGCAACCATCCACAATCCCATCAGCAAGGTTATCGATCGCCTCAATAACATAAACACTTAGCTGAATACACAAATAGTGTTATTGATCGTGTTGTTTAGTTGCTATTAGTGTGTCTGTTTGGTGCCATGAACAAATGACACTTCAGAGCAGCTGTGGTGAGCCAGAACTGGACTGGACAGGTATTGTCTGTGTCAGCTTGGCTTCACACTGCTCACCCGGTTGTGCCTATGTATATACTGTACACCAGGCTTGAACACTAATCACTGCAAACCATAGTGATGCAATTTCATGGTGTTGCTATAAATAAAGTCAGGTTTATATTCTGACTGATCATTTTCCAAACAGCTCATGCTTAAATTCAGCTGTTCACAGTTGAAAAAAAGCCATTATATCTAAACGATTATCCCCAGATTTTCAGAAGATTGCCATGAACTCAAATTTCACTTGTATGTTGATGATACTCAGATCTACGTCATCATCCGTCCTTCTATCCCTGATCGTCTGCCTGAAGGAAACTTTGAGGAAACCAGAATTTTCAGAGTTGCAGCCCCAATTTTCTGGGATGTGCTTCCTGTTGATATTTGCAACAGTTCTCTTTTAGAATAATAGTAAAAACTTTTTAAATGTTATTTATTCAACAAAACATACAGTTTTGTTACATTATTTCGTTCCTAGTCCCTGAATTGACTCTATATAAGTCTTGTTTTATTCTTATTTTATCTTTTAGTCTAGTCAGTTAATCAGTCTATCACTTTCTGACTGGCCCCTTATGTAAAATGCATTGTGTTTCATTAAAGGTGGTAAATTTATTTAATTTATCATGATTATTAAAATAGGTTCAGCCATGGATTTTGACCTATTATATGAAGAAAATTGGGTTTTAGTAGAATAAACAAAGTCAGTGCATTCTTGTCTGTAAGCAGAGTTTAGTTATTAATGGTGCTGGAAAGTTTATAACCCTTAAAATGTTCTTTTTCTCCAAAAAATGAAAATCTTGACGAGATAACCAGGTCGTAATGATAACAAAACAACACAACACAATATTCAAGGTAGTTTCAATATATTTTGTTAACTAATCCAATAAATGTTAACTTGATATAAACTTGGTGAATAAAAACAGTATCTTTGATTTGATACTGACATCATGAAGGCTCCCTTTGCCTACAGTCAGACAGAACATGAGCAAAGAAAGAACATGTATGAACTTTACGTTAAGAGATAACCCACCAATAAAGATCACCATCATCGTTTCATCATCGTGAAAACAGAAATCTATCTCATTTGTGGCAGAAGATGATGATCATGGTCTGGGACTCCATTTTTTTCTTTTTTTTTCCAAATACGCCACCATGTTCTGAAGGAAAGTGTGTCCTGATGGAAAAAGACACTGATGTTTGAGGCTCATGCAGCAAAACAACAACTATAGGCAAATAACATCCTAACTGAGAAGAATAGAAGTTTGATTAAAACCCCTATTTTCATCAAATTAGTTTTGAAAAAAGACCTTTTGCAATTAGATGCAGTTTTTGACAAAGTCACAAGATGAGTTCAAAGACACGTATAGATATTTATTATCACATTCTTTTCTCCAATTACTGAATGTACAAATTCTGTCTCTTGTATTTGAAGGATTTTCTTTACTTTTAAGACTAATATAAAAACTGATCAAATCATGCTGAAATAAAGAAAACAGTAAGTTTAGAAGACGTGCTTTTGAAAATGAACACATTTTATTCCGTGTAGGAGAATTACAGGTTGAGAAACAATGCTTTATTCTTCCTATCATATTGATGGAAATGTGTGGTTTCTGCTCGGTGCTTATGAGGTACATGATGGAGATTGATTTGGCTGATAATAACAAACTTGCACACTCCTTTGAATGAAATGAGGTCATGTTAGTCCCTGACTTCTCCCTTCTGATTCTGACAGTCAGCCTTCAGCTTCGATGGTCAGAGGTCACGTCACCGTTAGTTGGAGCTCACCTGGCAGATGGTCAGAGCCACGCTGAGGTCAACACAAATATGCTTGCATATGCCTCCCCAGAGAGCCGCTACTGTGTGACCGCAGACGGACTGGACGGGGACAAAGTATCATCAAACATGCTGCATTCAAAGCGAAAACACAGACAGAACATTGTTAAATGTCATTGTAACCTCTGCCGGTCGCCGCTCACGTACACAAACACCACATTGGCTCTACCCTGAACGGACCTTCCATTAATTTTCCTCCTCCTGTTACATAAGTCTGCTATTCAATATACAGTATTATGCCATCACGCCGCCCCGAGAGACGCTGGTTAGATATGTGCTGCTGGTTTCATTTGGCCCACACCTCATCGCATGCAACAACAGCTCAATCCATCATTCCTGTACTTGTCTGATGATGATAGATTTTTATAAATTTGGTCTTTTTTTATATTTCATGTTGTACTGAGACTATTTGAGTGCTTTTGTGAAGGTTTACAAAGTAATCCCTAATGCAAAAAATACACAAATAAATAGATATTGGATGAAATTCTACACAAGACAGAACATTTGGATTAAACAAAATCTGAGCATTTAAACCAGGAGTCTGCAGCTCCTCGTGTGGCTCTTTGAAGCTTTAACCAAAACTAACATAACCCCATCAAGGTAACATTTAAACACCTTTAAAATGAGACTATAAAATTTAGAAAAAAAAAAACAGTATACAGTATTTTTCTTTTTTACATGAATATAGTGTTTTTCCTTGCCCTGAAGTGTGAAAATAATAATAAATGGTAAAATTTGCTATATTTTATTAGTTTTATAATGTCACTTCTACTGGCCAGACAGGCTCCCGTTCAATAAACTCGAAGTGGCCCATGGACCACCAGTTGATGATCACAGTTGAAGCATGTTTTGCACCTTTTCAGTAGTGCGCCAAAAAGCAGAAATGGTTCATCTGATTGTAAGGACTGCAGACCCCTGACTTAAACCTTACAAATTTAAGATTATTCCACAAAAAACCATGGGTTATGGAAAAAGGAAAGCATAGCAAGTAATTTTAGCAAACCATGAGGATAAAAGCACAAACCTTTAAACAAAAAAAAAAAGCAAAAACTACAGAACAAAAACAAATGGAGCAGCTGAGTGTTGCTGCAGTGAGTCGACAGCTCAGTTATCAACACCGCGAGGTAAAACACGCAGTCAACCTTTTGGAGCTGCATGACGGGCCACATAACATCCATAAAACAAATCATTCAGAGCCACATGATGCATCCAGAGGACCAGGCTGAGGGGGGTAGACTGAGAGGAGTGATGCAGAAAGGTAAAGAGAGACAGAGAATCATTGAGCATGCAGCAGATCAGTGCTGTCGCTGCCCTTGGGCAATGGAGCATAGAGGTCAATTAACAGCAGGAGAAAAAATATTTAGGCTGTTTTCTCACAGGGATACGAGCAAACAGGCAGAGAATTAGTACAAGTTCAAGTGTAAAGATGGATATATTAAAAAATAAATAAATAACTGTGTTCGACGGGCAAGGATTTACGTTTAAATGATGACTAAAACCTCTCCTGTGGGGCGGTTTGTGCTCTGCTCCGTGGTTACGTAACCTAAGTCCAGTCAAGTTAAATCTCACAGTGGGGTCTCTGCCACTGCACATCAGCCAGTCCTGCTAAGACAGCTGCAAACGGAACATAAATGCCTTCTGATTTTTTTTTTTTTTTCATTTGAATATATTCATATCAGGACAGAGCAGAAGCCGAAGTTGGTTGAAAACTACATACGAAGAGGAAAGGAAGTGTCAGCGCTTCAGGAGGGGCGGTGCAGAGAAGCCTCTGAGTATGTAGGGACACATCCAGCCTCCGTCCAACCCCACAGAGTGATGAATCCATCAAATGTTTTCACGTCTCTGTGCGGCGGCGCAGCTGCAGCCCTCTCCGGTCGATATGAAAGCCTCGGCTGTTTTAAGACTTACATAAGCACCCCTCCTGTTTCCACCCTCCCAGGTCAAACAGGTGCGAGTCTGTTCCTGAACCTTCCCGCTAAAGAAGTCAAGACTTTACACCTATTTGTCACCACAGAAACCAGATAGTAGCCAGTTAACCATCCTGCCTTGTGTACATATTGTAGCAGGAGCCAATAACAGCCGGGGTAAAGTAAGGATGTTAGAAAACACATAGAAGAAAACATTTCTAGGTTTTAGGAGCATTTCTTTGGTATAAAATCAGAGAAAATCAAACCTGAGCAGCTAATAACAGGATGTCATTTTTAAACAAAAAACATACTCTCTCATCTGCGATACATAATATTATTGTCACCACATACAGTACAGAGTCCATCATGGCAGTAGTTTAGTGATTACACATTAAAGGGCTAGCTCAGATCTTCTGACAATGAAATGGTCTAAACAATTAATATCTTACCTGTTGCAGATAGCTCTATGATAACCCTTTGGAGAAACAGAGTTTAAGCTTCTCACAACAAGTGCTTAATAATGTAAGGCTAATTATTTAATTAGCACAATAAACTGTTTAAAAGCATAAAACAGCACTTTCAGTTGGCACATACAGCTAAAAAAAAGTTTAGGTTACAGGTACGTGTCCTGATGCTAATCCTGCATCACTTTCTCCGCCCCTATGCATCAACATGGAAGGGGGTGCGTGAATTCTGGCTGTAAAAACAAACAATCGTGACCACAATTTTTTTTTTCAGAGGTTAGTGTTGTGTCCAAAAAAACCCACCATAACTGGCAAGCAATGTTAGAAAACAACTTGATTAAAAAAAGCACAGACAGGTTGTGAAGGTTGCATCAACTCTTCAAATTAGTACATTTTAATTGGATTTTAATTAGGGGTGTAACAATACTTCAATGTATCAAATGAATGTTTAACGATTCAATAACATCAAGACATTGATCCGTATCGTCATCATATGCCCGATGCTGCTTTATATATGAATCACAGACTTGGGAATTAAACTGGATCCAAACTGTATCATGAGCCAAACAAACAGATACAGTATATTGTGTCGTACTAAAGCTGCTGATTTACACCCCTAATTTTAAATATTAAAAAATCACTGCCCATCCTGAATAGAAATTTGACATTATAGCTGTTCACACAGATTTGTATTGGTATTTGAATGCACAATTAATAGCAGCAGCAGATAGCTGTAGCACTTACGGTGCAACTTCTGGCAGAAACAACACTGTGAAACTGACAGCCGTCTGTAAAGGTTTATAAGTCTATTAGAAAAAAGCATTTGCATAAACTGCTACAAACATTTTAAGGTATGCATTAGGCCCACTCAGACTAGCCGTTAGCTCATCAGTCAGGTCAGAAATAAACTCTACTCTTCAATGGTGAAAATGAAATATAAACAAATAAAGATAAAACCATTTATGCTAAATTAGAACAAAGTTGAGCAGTTTTGATTATTCTGCCTTAAATGAATAAAAAGTAATAACATCATAATGGCTGCTTTGTTTCTAATGAATTCTGTTGGTTCAGCTGAATTTCAGTTTTCACTTTAATGAGCCCCACAGAAAACACATTAGACGTCTTTCATAACATTTAGGATCCTAAACCAGTCAGTTCTATTGTTCTGATTTCACTCAAGAGGATTGTTTGACTTGATCAAAAACCAGGCTAAAACACGCGTTTGTTCTTCTATCCTCATGGGGACTTTGAATTCACTTTGAATCATTTCAACAGCCTTACCCTGACCCCTTACCCTAAACCTGAACTCCATTGATACCTTAGTCCTAAACTGAACCCAACACACCAATGGTATTTTCCCCTACAGGGAACACTGTGTCCTCACAAGGTTGTGTGTACCAGGAAAACAGTCAAAAACTGTCCCCACGTGGCAACAAAAACCTGTACACACCTAACTACCACATTGACCCAGGAGAAAACTGTGAGATTACTGAAAGAAGCCATCTGAAAAAAAAATCACCCCCCCCCCCCACCCCCTTCCAAGTTATAAAAATAGGCAGTAATTAGATCTCAGTGGAGAATTAAAAATAAATGATTTCTACTTTATTAATATGGTTCCCCTGCAGTCAGAAGTCTTCCTGCCTGTCTGCATGCAGGGCTCTCTGTGACGTCTCCTCTTTCTGTTGGAGCGGCAGAAAACCCGCACACATCCTGGGCACCGTACCGACAGAAATCGCACGCAGGGTGGGCTCGAAGGTGTAGAGACGCCGCCTGACAGGAGTGTGAAACGCGCGCGGCGTTATTAGCGGCTTTCGAACAGAATCTAAAGCAGACTCCAACAGAACGTGGGGGGAGGAGGAGGGGGAACATTGTCAGACATGCTGATAGACTTAAACAGAGACTTAACATGCAGACCAATGCAGCGCGTCTAGACATGTCTGTCTCGCAAACTGCTTTAAGCTGACACTCAAACTGCACGACTGCTCAGACTGCTGATGTGTTTTTGTTACCGTTTCAATGAAACGTGGGGAGAAAAAAGAAAAAGAGGTTAAGTAGAAGCAAAGTTAATAGTAGTTCTGACAGAAAACTGTGATACTGACAGGAAGGGAAGCTCTATGAGTCACAGTTAACCTAATCTGTCTCCCTGGCTGTATTTTCCTCCTCTTTCACACACCTGAGTGTTATTATCGGCACATTTCTTCACTGTGTGAGCAAAAAAAAAAAAGAACTTGTCAGCAGCAACCGGCAGGCTGAAAACAAAGTGTTGAGCTGTGGGACGAACAACGATGAAGATGGACACGTCTGCGCTTCTGTCTACCAACTTTCTGTGTGGACGACTTCTACTTCCTCACTTTAACTACTTAAACAGCTACTAAATTTTGGATAATTCTTAAAATGATTGAAATATTAAAATGAGCTAAAAACAGATTGGTAAAATGTTATATTCAGATTAAACAAAGCTTCTGACCAAACATGATGAAAGTTACAATAGTAAAAAAAATATCTATAGAATAAAACAAGCCAGCAGTTAAAAAAACATTGAATATTAACTGTGTAGAAATGTTCCTGTTGGTGAAAATAAGGTATTCCTGAGATGACTTTACGCATCCGAGTCACTTTACAAGTCGATGATCGACAGGAAGTCCTCATTTTCTTCATTTTGTGTGGCAGCAGTGTTGGCAGGAGGCGGTTCGGGTTCCTCCAGTAGCTTTCTTTCCAGCTCTGCGTCCTCTGGGCTGAGCGCCTCCCCTTTGGTCATCACAAACAGGAAGTATTCCAGGCCTTCGCCGTAACTGTGCTGCTGGATGGACCAGTCGTAGCCGCTGCGAGCGTAGAGGCGTTTCCTGAAGAAAGGCTGAGCGAATGTGATGGAGACGAAACGACCTCCGGGTTTCAGGCAGCGGCTGATCTGGGAAACGGACAACAGGGGGAAGAGAATCAGGAGACTTTACCAAATGCTGGATCTTTTCCTGGACTACCCAAACAACTACTGTAATAACTAACTGTAGCTGCTGCCATGGAAGATGGGCAACCACAAAACTGCCTGTACATGTCTTTGTATTGGACATATGTTGACTTTATACTATGCTTATGATGATGTTTGTCATTGTGTGAACATTTGCCTGGTCCACACAGAGGTAAAACTACATTGGCCTGGGGTTAGATTTAGGGTAAGGCTGAAAAATCAATCATAAATGAAAAATCCACAAGTATAGAGACGAGTGTGTGTGCTTCTTTGTCTTTCTGTTAGCAAAATATCTAATTAACCACTATATAGATTTTAATCAGAGAATAATTTCCACTATGCTGGAAGTTTTATTCTATTTTATTCTAATCAAACTCTTAGATGGAAATTTCTGAATGAAACAATAACTTTTGAAGTAATCTTGATTCCAAATGACAGCTGCAGATATTTTACCTCAGCAAATACAAAAGATGAAAAACATTTTAGTTAACTGAAATAAATAAAAACTGTAATAAAAGGAAAAAAAAGATAACTAAAACTGCATAATCTTCTTACAAAACTAACTGAAATTATAGATAGAATATTCTTAGATTTAGTGTTTGTCAATTTTTTCTTTTCTTTTTCCAAATTGAGTAGTTTCACATTAGCTGTGGGCAGCTTACAGCACCTCATGGTCTGTAACAACACTTGTTTACAATCTGCTACTGCACAGCATCGTCTGCCAAATGACAACAAAAGTTGGGAGAAAACGCAACGTCCACTTTGGGATTTCTTTGAATATGAGAATATTAGAAAAATAAAAGCAAGTGTCTTGTAGTGAAAACAGGTGATAAAACAGGTGGAATACTTCTCAAGGGAAAAACTGCATGAATCAAGCTCACACAGCATGGCTAACTATGACTATCTTGACATGCTAGCTTCTCTCAGTAGCTCCTGTGAAAAACAAGCAACAGGCAGCAGTTGTAGAATACTATCATTGTCCTAAAATAATCGCCAGGAACAGGAACATCACAAGCTGGAGGATGCATTGGCAAATATGTTTATTCAAAGTAAAAAACTAATTCTAGAGCAAATAAAAACTAAACCAAACTAAAACTAAGCATTAAAAATGCAATCATAACTAATAAAAACTAGCAAATCAACTGTAAAAACTAAAACTAACTGAATTAAAAGAAAAAAGTCACAACGAAATAAAACTAAACTATATTGAAAATCCAAAACTATTAGAACCTTGATGTGGAGCTACAGCTGAGAGTCAACTTCATCACTTATTTTTGGCTCAAATGATTCTAAGAACCAATAATGTAAAGAGACAATAGCTTAGTTTTATTTTACATTTCGTGTCCAAGTCTTACACCAGTCTCCCATGTCTTAAGGCCCCCACATACTCAGTGTACAGTGCGCATTCCATGAGCCGCACGGACTCCGCGCATATTGTCCGCGGGTGTTTGAGACTTCATACTCGAGCGTACTGACCACCGGACAAATTCTTAAATTTCTCGCAATTTCAGTCATGATGTCAAAGACGAGGAGGAAGAGACAGTTTGCATTTTAGCTTAAAAATAGCAAAAGAAAAAAAGAAAAGAACTACCTTACCCAGGATCTGAGCTATTTCCTCCCACAAATTTATCGCTTGCTGAAAGTCTTTATATTCCTTCATTGAGTCATCATAAGGTTTTCTAATCTCCTCCATGAGATGCTTTTCAAAATTTGACACCGTTTCGTCCACAAATGACACAGATTCTCAACTTTATCAGCTTGGTGTCGCATCCAAAACAGTACTGGCCATTGTGCGCACCACAGACATAAAAAAACGATCACTGCGCGGACCAGTCCGGCAGACGTCCGCTTCGGTTCCACATGGACCAAAGTACGCCCGAGTATGTGGGGACCTTCAGGGTCTAAGTCAGAAAGGGGGTTAGAGGAGTCATATGAGGTTTTTTCATACTTGGGCTAGAAGGGTGATTATTTAAAAATATGTTGTTCTGTGGCTCAGGAGGGACCCCCCTGACATGGTCCCATGGCTCTAGGCCCCTGGGTAGAGCAGAGGACCCACAAAATTGCGAAAATGTCCAGCTTGATTTAAGAAAACACAAGTGAATTCAGAGAACAAAGAACAGTCTATCTGTAAAATGGAATTAATTCTCAAATTCCACAATTAGCTGTCGCTGAAGGTTTTCAACGGCTCCGTCATCTAAACATTACGCAAAATCTAATAATAAACCAGCAAAGATCAGGGTCTACACGGCAGCATTTGTGCAACGTTAATAGTTATTTAACCCACTTCTCTCATGTTTACAGGGACATTTACTGCTACTGTATCATTTGCGGGGTGCAACTCAAGGCTGAGCTTCTAATCGCCCACTTGTTGCAGCACCATGAAACCTCTGAGGTAACCTGTTATCATCACACACCGTCAGCGCTCTCAAAATACGACCTCGGTCGGGACAAATTACAGTTTTCTCCAAAGTAAGGTGGTGTGAAAAACACAAAAAAAAACACATGCCATTCAAATCTGAGTCATGCTTGCTGCTCGCTGGTCTTTGTGGAATTCAATCAACACTGTGACTCTTTTGTACGTCTGTCAAAAAGTAAACGACCTCAGAAAGACACCTCTCCACACGGTGACGTGCTTTAAATGACGGACACTTCAGTCACTAATCCTTTTAGTCCCGCACGGCGTGTGACCGCACGGAAACACACACAGAGAGAGGACTCCATGGCTCAAGAAAACAAGACACCATTAAACACGCACACCCATAAACCTGAGAGAAACAGAAATTTAATCAGACTTTGGCAGTAAGGATCTCTACAGACAGAAGTGTGTGGGAGGGAGGGGACAGAATATGCAGAACACTGAGTCGTGTGCAACAAAGTTTTTGTCTTCTAAAAACAGTTTTCACACATAAACTTCAGCCAACGTCCACGGATCAGGATGTCGTCTAAAGATGTTCTGTTGAACTAAACAACAGGAGAGAGGGAGACCTTTCTCATGATAGTACAGTGAGTACAACACACTGGAGCCAGAATACAGAGAGTATGATGTGGTAATAAGAGAGTTTGTGTGAAAACCCATAAAGACTGACATACATATGGAAATACCCCAATATCAACAAACACACACTCAATCAGCACCTCAAGTTGTTACCAGAATCTGATAAAAGTAAGTCTTGGCATACCCAGAAGCTGTTTCTTAATTCAGGGGTTTATGCTGCTCATAGGCTGTAAAACAAGATGGTCTAGTCTAGGAAGACGTATATTCACGTGACCACACGTTGCAGGTTGCACACTAATATTTTGTTGGACCGCCTTTTGCTTTGATTGCAGCACACGTTCGCTGTGGCGTTGTTTTGATGAGATTTCTGCAGTGTCACAAGATTTACTTCCATCCAGTGTTGCATTCATTTTTCACCAAGATCTTGCATTGATGATGGTAGAGTCTGAGCGCTGAGCAAAGCCCTCTCCAGCACATCCCAAAGATGCTCAATGGACTCTGTGGAGCCAATCCATGAGTGTAAATAATCTGTCATGCCCCCTGAACCACAACTCTTTTACAATTCCAGTGTCCTGTTTTCATGGTTCATATATTTTTTCTGTTTTCACTGTTTGTTCATCTTGTGTCTTATTTTCTCATTTCCTTTTAGTCTTCTCCATTTCCTGTGCCATGTTACCCTCAGTCAGCTTCTTAGTGTTTCTCCAGCCTGCCACCCTCACCTGTCCATAGTCAGTAATCAGCCAGGTGCTTACACTCCCCAATCATCCTCAGTAGTATTTAACCAGTCTCTTGTCTCTTTTGCTCCATTGGATCTGAAGAAATTTATTAGTGTTGTTTACTACTACTGACTTTTAAAAGCACTACACATTTTATAGTCTTTTCTTAGGTGAATAATGATATATTTTTATGAACTGTTGTGTGACTAGTTTTGTGATTAAATTAAGGATTTTGTGTACAGACTGGTCTGGGTAGTTATAAATTATGGTTACACAGGTCAGGAGGTACTAACACATGCCTGAATACGCCCTCAACACTTAATTGAACCTTGGTTTTTCATTAGAATAGGAAATCTGTATGAGGACCTGACTTTCAGCCGTAGGCTGGCCATTTATGATGACGCAATAAAAAATGGGCGGAGTCAGGTCCTAAAGATAATGTTATAATGAAGTGACTTCCTGGTTTTGGGGCTGAATGCAGAGATGAGCTAAAGAGCTAATAAACTTGCTTTTCAGTCCAGCGCTGGTGGTTGTAGAACTCTTTTCACATTTAAACATTCAACTATTGGTGAGTTGTCTGTCTGGTTACGAACATGTATTAAGGTAAACAAACAGGCCTAAATTACCTATTATCTTTCAGATATTTGCCCTTTTCTTGCCCCAAGCCTTGCTCTTGTGATAGTTATATTTTTGTATTTTGCTGCCACATCAGCTAGTTCTTTTGTTGTTTAAAAACCCAGTTTTTGTTTTTTACATTCAAGTCCTCGAGTCTGCCTGCATTTTGGGTTCACTCACCAGCCGATCCTGACATCCAGCCCGATGAATCCTGGCATTGTCATCTTCGAATATCAGTATACTCAGGTAGTCAGCTGACCTCAGACTGTTTGTGAACCTAGACCTGACCATCTGCAGCAACCCCACATCATAGAACTGAGGTAAATCCAGGTGGCCACATTTTTTGGGCCAGGCAGTGTACACTGAATATCACATGCCTTAAGATGTCTTTTAACAGTATAACTTAACAAAACTCAGTATAATTAAAAATACATTGCGCGTAAATAAATAAAAAGCATCAATAATTTGGGTTTAGCTCCAGCATCAGTACTTGTATCTGCATTTTATTTAACATCTCATTGCAGCAAAACCTTCATCAGCTGAGTTGCTAAACATACTTTAAAAACAAATTCTTCGGTTCGTGATACATTTCTAACTCCTGAATTAAGACACAGCCAATGTCTGATCAACAGGAAACGCATGAGAAACGGGAAGCCCGACATCAAATAATTTCAGTTTTAAAATCTTATATCCAGCCAAAAAGTCTTGTTTGATCTTGTTTTGAGACTGATTTACTAAACAAGAACTGAT
>JAUBOC010000078.1:12790971-12803570 GCA_032275365.1 Anablepsoides cearensis | reverse complement strand
TTTTAATCAGTCAGATTTAGATGGGTGATTAATAACATATATTTCTGCTGTGTGACAAACTCAAAACACACATTTAACTTTACACGGTCTTTAACTGGAGGAGCGTCTCCGAACGGCATGGGAAAAGGCTTTTGGGCACCTCAAACGCTGACATGTAGGACGAGATCTGACCTTCAACTGGTGGATGATGTCGATGCGTTTGTTGCGCGAGTCTTTGAAGTGGATCTGGATCCTCACAGGAAACTCCCCCCAGCCACGGCGTGTTAAATGAAAGGGATGCTCGCTGAGGAAACACACATTTAACATCGTTGGAAGACAGGTTCATGAACGCTGTCTCACGCAAACTTTTCCCAACTTCTTACACTCTTAAAATCAATTATTTAAAAATCCTTTTTTTCTTTCTTTTGAAGTTCGAAAAATCCCATGCAAACTCACAGGAACAGATCTGAACGCCTGCATCTGTAAGTGGATGTGAGTCTGTCTGGGATAGCGAGTGTTTATCCAAACAAACCCCTACTTAGTTTTAGCTTTTGCTTTATACATCCTCTCTTATGTACTGTCAGGCTTTTCTTTCAGAGTCTGCACAGAGCATCAGGCCTGTGTAGAGTTCACTGAACATGAAGACTTGAGGCAGTCGGGAGCAGCTTCTGAGCTGCTGCAACAGCAACGCGGGCGCTTCGTCAGCTCAAACAGCCAGGAGGCTACAGCTTAGCAGGACTGCTGACTGGTGAAAGAGAAATCACAGCTTCTTCTACTTTAAAAGAATAATATCAATTTAAATCCTTCTTTCAAAGCTACAATACAAGTGATTTTAAAAATAACACTTATGTCATGTCTGTCCAACTGTGGTTAAATAGATGTCACTAAATAACAAGTTAGGATAATTTACATAATATTTGGATTTTTAGCTTTTAAACACACAGTACTAACCACAGGCAGTATTTAACTCAATTAAAAAATTGTATCATGAATCTCAAACTGCTTTTTACAAGAATAATTGTGGGACGGTTGCACTGGATCATCAAAAATGCACAAGAGGGAGCTGTTTATTAAGAGATTTTCTGCAGCTTCTGCCTGCCGCTGAGTCACCAAACGGTTATAGCTATTAGAGATTTATCTGAAAGTCCTAAATCACATGACCTGCAAATGATGAAGCCTGCCTCTTACACAAGTGTTACCCAAATTGTTTTCCGTGCTCCCTTCGGTTTGACAAGTGGGGTGTGAAAAAAGGTGGGGCAAAAGCACTGAGTCAGAACAACATTATAACGTTAGAATCAAATATTGTGTCTATGGGCAACAACACAGTACAGGAAAAAAAAAACTGGGTGGAACAAGTTTCTCCCTGCCTCAAGGACTTCTAACTCTGCTCCAGGTGAAACCACCACAGGCTGACATATTTTAAACAAGGACTATCTTTAATAACACACATGGGTCTTAGAATAGAAGTGATTTAAAAGCAGTGTTTGGTTTTAATAATGAAGGAAATAACTCAGGAACAAACCTGACTTCCACCAGATCGTTGGGCTTGTAGCTGGGATGCAAGAAGAACCAGACTTTCTTCACAAAGTGGTCGATGCTCGGTTCTTTCCTGGAGCCTCTGACGTAAACCATCCACTTGTGTGTTGACTGATCATTTTCCTCACGCTTGTCTGGAGGGATGTACCTAAGAGCCAGAAAGGGCCAGCAGTCAGGGATGATTTAACCCCAGTGGATCAAGTGGATCAGTGAATTATTTAAAAAAATAAAATAAACAAAACACTCAATGCAAATATTCCCACACATTTACAAATAAAAACTTTCAACCAAAGAGAACTTTTATCTATTCACTTGCATTTATATTTCATAAAATCTTTATTATATAGCCTAATAACCAAAGATATTTAGACAAATTTATGTGTTTTATCATTCAAATTCTAAATTCCAACAAATAAAGTCTTGTTTATTTTATGCTAAATGGAGAGGCTTCAGGAAACCGTTACCTCTGGCACAAAAATAATTATAAAACATAATTTCAACCTTTATCAAGACTGAGCTTGTAGAAAACTGTCCCAGTTCTTGTGAGAACACTGTTGCACAAGAACAGTTCAATACACTCGACCGACAACAACCGTCGCCAGTCATTTTATGTTCTATGTTCAAATATTTTTACACATCAATAACCAGGTTTATGTGATTTACTCTTCCCTTTGCCCCAGATTTGGTTAGCGTGTTATTCTGAGTTCAAGCTAATCAATGGGCTTTGCCTGTCCTTCAAAAATAAATTGTATTTATCAGACAAATTAGCTGAACTCAAAGCTTAAATAAACCTGGCAAAGTTATACAACTGAATTCCACTCAGAAAGTTGCATCAAGAAGTTTTGGGCCTTTACTCTTTTCTAATATTTTTGATGTTCAAATGATATAGCATTAGTTTCAACCCATATTTAGTTGTTGTTTTTTAATAGAGAAGCTGAACTATTATTTCAATGCAATATTTAAAGGCTTTCTGAGAGGCTAAAGAAAAATTAAACTTATAGGATTAGTATTATTAATAAAATCCAAGACAGGATTTTTCCATTTTACATGAACAGTTGAGTTCCAGCTACATACTTAGAAACGTTTCCCACAACAATGGTCTTCTTTACGTAGAGTCTGGAGGCTTCCTCTCCAGTAGTGTGGTATGTCACCCTCTGCTCCGCTCCCATAGACGAAGGCACACCGAATGTGTCCTGAGACAAATGATTAAGTATATATGGTGCTTGACCCATGTGCAAAAAAGGGTATATCTGATTACGATCTCCTTTTTTTCTATCAATTGAACTCACTTTGCCGGTGTTGCGCCCAGGTCTGCGCTCCTGCCTGCAGCCGTCCTCCCTCCATGCTCCCTCCTCGTTCTTCTCAGACCCCTCTCCTTGCTGTGAAAGTGACTCGGACTCTGAATGGCCCAGTGAGGGAGTTTCTGAGTCCTGGTTCAGAGGGGAAGAAGAGCGGGATGGAGGCTCCAGGAACCGGCGAATGGCTGGATGGTTCAACACAGCAGGGTCGCTTTTTGGAGTATGCTAGGATACAGAGAAATAAAAACGATCAAACTGCAGAACCTCAGTTATGCTTAGTTTGCATCAAAACATACAGGAATGTACCTCTGGGAGCTTTGTGATTCCAGAACTGGCATAGTAATTGGCCACTATGCAAGCCCGTAGCTTGTCCATCATCCTCCTGGCTTCATTCAGGCGCTGCAAAACAATAAACAAAAGACTAAACCAAAGCATGGTGTTCAAGTTAAATCTGCAAGTTCTGTTCCACAGCAACAAAATCAATGATAAATTATAAAATTATTCAGATACCTGACTTATCACATCTATTTCATGTTCCTTGTTGTTCATTTCCAAAGAAAACTGCTCTCTGATGATGCTTTCAATCTTCTGTACGGTTGCTTCTCGAGCTGAAAAAACATCAAAAATAATACTAGTAAACATAGAGACCATTGAGCAGATGCTGGGTTTAACCACAACATGCAAAGCAGGTGTAGTGGTTAGGAGTTCTAACCTACCATTATATTCAGATGTTTTGCTTCTTTTATTGTTTTGGAGCAGAGAAATGTCTTCATAGTCGGGATCATTTCCTTCTATTTTTCTTTTAATTCCTGACATGATCACCTGTAATTTAAAAAAGACATGAAGGACAAATACATATTAATGCTAACTAATTGCTTCATGCACACACAGCCAGTTATGATCGTAGTTAGCAAAGTAATAGCTACTTAGCATTGAAGCTAATCGCTCCATTAACAGTCAATGACAGAAGCTAATTGTAGCCCAAAGAAATTAGCAAGTGCTCCAGTCTGTAAACTAGCGTTGCAATTTTACACTTTATGCAGTTTATCTAAAAACACTATTTAATTTTAATTTAATTAATGTAATATTACCGTACCCCCAGATTATTAGCATTAAGAATACGTGCCTGACTTTCGCACAGCCGACTGCACTAGCTGTCTGTCACGTTAGCGAACGCTATCCTTTGCTAGCTTAGCTAACATTAGCACATCGTTTTAGACACCGATTCAGAGCTTACGAAAGACACACTTACTCCAGTGCCCTGTGGTGTAAAGTGAAGTAATTATTAAACAGTGCGTGATTTAACTACACTTTGACATACCTGTGTTGCACTTATCCAGTACTTATGTTATGTAAATAGCTAAATCTAGAGCTGGACATGTAGGCTAACTAAAATATGAACACTTAGCTGTGCGTTTCAGTGAAAAAGCCACCAGGGGTCGCTGTTTCACACAATACGTTTAATCAAAGCACATAATCAAAAGGAAGTTAAGATAAGTGGAGTAAAAAATGTGTTACCATAATAAAAAAAAAATGTAACTTGTCTTACAAGTCACTTACCAGTCGGACGAGTTATTTAGAAACAATAGTGGAAGTAGTAAATCACTATAAATAAGCGCCAGTGGAATTCTAATTATTTTGCCTTTTAATCCTATCAGCAGATGCATGTTGTACATTCACTGAATATTCTAAACATAATTCTGAGGAATTAGTGTTTTCACGTTATTCACATGAGATGACAGCTTCTACATCAGTTCCAAGGAGTTTATAACGAGAGGCCCTGTGCCGATAACCAGAGGTAAAATGCAAATAAGCATAATTTCTCATTTTTTCCATGTTTTTTTTTTTTTTTTTTTTTTTTTTTTTTTTTTTTTTTTTTTTTTTTTTTTGTTAATCACACATTTTAAATGGAGGAGGAATACTTTGGGGGGTTTTTTAGACAACAGGTCTATTGAAGGATACAAAAATAATCCTTCAACAAGTTAACAAAATACATTTCCTACAGAGAAACGCTTAGGTTGAGTCACCATGACATATGGATTTATACTACAAATCTTTTAATCTTGACTCTTAAGTGCACAATAATGAACCAGAGCCAACGCACGTGGCAACAAGCTTCTGATGAATGAAATCAGCATGACATTCCTAACCATCAGCATTTTTCTCCCCTTTTCTTTCCCCACTTCATTGGAAGTGGAATCTTGGCCTACATGCAAAATTGTCACATAGTTTGAGCCACTAAAATAGCACAAACTTTACTATGGATGGCGGAAACGTTTTTTTTTTTTTTTTTTTTTTTTTTTTTTTTTTGTCCACATTGTAAAAACCGGTATTATCGTTTCACTATTTTGCAAAAGATAAAAAGAAGAAATTCTCCCTGTAATGCCAGGTTTCTTCAGATTAGCTTTATCAGCCAAATCAGATCATGTATAAGCGTGCCACACTAGTTCCTGCTTGTGGGTTTTTTTTTTTTTTTTTTTTTTGTGAGGTGACAGGGTTTAAATTTAGAGACTGGAATAATTTTTGATGCTGTGTTTCCTGTCTGTGGTTGTATTCCTCAGATTATAAAAGAACACACAAAAAAATCTTGCATTTTCTGTGTTTGGTATTAATGAGTCTATAAGAATCTGTGAGAACACTGTGGCTGCGGTTAGACCAAACCACAACATGAAATATAGATTTGCAAATTACTGCAGACATAAATCAGCCCTATAATGACTGGCTTTATCGCAGCATGTGTTGCTCAATCCCGCTTGAAATAAGCGCGGCTGGTTTTGTGCCATGTCTTGTTATTCAACACAACGGCTCATTAAAGTGATTGATTGATCCCTTGATGAACTAAAAACATAGACAGCCATATGGAGCTGATTGTTAAGAGATGATGCAGATTGCTCTCCTTGTTGGTTCATTAAAAATCTGTGGCATCTTCACTAAAATCTATTTTTAATAATTAGTTATTAAGACAAAATGTTGGTATAGAGAGAAGTTTATTGATCATCTTACAAAAAGTCAGCTGTTACATTTCAACACACCAGTTTATAAAAAAAAATCAGAAACATTCTCATTCCTACATCATGCACACAGTAATAAAAGTTCATACCAAAACAATCTCATCTAATTGCTCATGCTTTTTTTTCTCTTCCATAAGACAACAATTAACAAATTAAAGCTTACATCTTACATGCAGACAACATAAAAACCTTTGGGATTGGATCGAATCCACTAGGGTCGATTCTGCGTTTCTGCTCGTCTTTTTCAAGGTTTCAATTGCCACAATACGGTCACATAATGAAAACATCTCGGCGACACACAAACCCACAACTCACCACAACAGGCACAAATCGACATACATAATATTACTTGATTAAACAATAATGAGCAGGCAAATAAATGATCAATAAATCAGCATTAGAGGACAGTGTTTGTGTAAATACTCAATGAATCACAGACGCGCACACACTCACATTCTCACCAATTCTCTCCTTTTGTCTTTACCGCTTTTCATGCTTCTCAACTTCTCTTGTTGGCCTCAAGAGTTTCTACTTTTTTTAAACTGTAAAACGGAGTGAGTAGAGAGAAATGTCTCTACCTGTTTTTGATCTTTAGAACGGAACAATCTACGCCTGTCTTAGAACAAGCTTTGCATCGTTATATAGTAATAAACACACAGACTGTCATTCTGATGCACCGGTACATCCAGGAAGTGTCCAAGAGGAGGAGCTGAAAGGCCTTTACGCTGTCTCTTCTATACGTCACATGAAAGCAAAGAACATTTACTGATACAGTAAAACAAACAAGCAAATAAAAAGAAATCATATTTCTACCTATAACAAGATTCTGTAAAAGTGCACGATTGGGGCTCTTTGTTACAGAAACACAACCAAAAAAAAAACATTTTCATATAAAAAGAAAACTGAATAAAGTTTTATTCACAGCAAAATCTCTGATGTGTCAATACCAAATCATGGGAAGTTGACTTTACTGACTATGGGCCACATTATCATAATCATTTATCTCAACACCCCACTGTGTGTGCGAGACGTAACGTTGCTACCTTTAGTGACAAGTAAACACATGCAGATCAGGAGGTATCGATGGTTACCCCGAGTAAATGTCTGAGGTGCCGTTTCAACAAAAGCAACGCTTCCACTACGACCGGATGATAAACCTTTGTGGCTCCAACACATTCAGACCAAGCCGTAAAGTCACCAACGGCCACTAATGTCAGCGAATCAAGGCAGTCTTTGAGACCGATCGACCAAAACCACCCGACACTGACACTAAAACACACCAAATGTAGCTAAATATAATACAACAAAACATGCAATTTTCAAAAAACAGGACAAACAGGTATAACTTAAAAGTATAAAAAAATAGAAAATGTGAAAAACGAGTTATTACGCTGTCGTGTGTGCAGGGAAGAGGTGAGGACACAGGTGGAGAGGATGAGGGGAAACACGCACAGGAAGTGGAACTTGTGAGGAAAAATGGCAACAGTATTTGTGCGGCCTTGTTTTTTTTTAATCTTTTATCTTTGTTTTAGGCTGAAAGGGTGGGAGCAACTCATAAATATGACAACTGACACTGCGGCAGGGCAGCTGGCTGACTGCTTACCACATTCAATCAGGTCATTTTAGGGATCAGGGAGGGAATTTGTTTAAAATATGAAGGACAGAGCTGTTGATGTGATTCCAAATCATCGTTGGCATCAGTAGGTGCTGAGCGTTTCACAGAGCTTTATTATACAGGAAAACAACACGCGGCTGTGAGGAAATAAATTAGCTTACTAACTCACTGTTCTGAATTAGCTATCTAAACAAAAGAAATACATGTAGCTGTTTATGGGCTGCAGTAAAAGAGTTCGTCACAAGTCAGAGTGCGTGTTTATAGTCATGGCTTGAAGTATTTGTCGTTGTAGCGGTGGATGGTAACACATCCATGGTAGGAGATGGGCCGCGGCATAGTGGAGGCGCAGTGGCTGATGCCTGTGGCCGGGTCGTAGCACAGGATCGTGTCCAAAGACTCGCCGTTTTCTCCTCGGCCACCGAGGATGAAGATCTTGCCGTTACACACAGACATGCCACAGCTCTCCTGCGAGGAGACAAGGATAACGTAAAAAAAAATACTTCTTTGAAGTATATAAAAAAATGCTTATGCCTATTTGTTTGCTCAGGATCAACATTGAGTCCATTACCAGTTTGCTAAAGGTTTGAGCAACATTCATCCAGTAGTCCTCTGCTGGGTCGTAGCAGAATATGGACTTGGTAAGACCGCCGCACACGTAGATCAAGTTGTTGAGGGACACCGCAGTGATGCAGCGCTTGGCGATGGGGATGTTGGCGCGCAGCATCCAACAGTTTTTCTCTGGATCATAGCACTGAACCTGTGACACAAACACAGTTAAGCAATGTGTTAAAGACAGAATAAAAACGTTGCTTTAAAAACACGGTGGATAAAGACAGTAAATGTGCTGCTGTGTTGTAGTCCTGTGAACCGTTCTGTGGGCTGACATCAATGTGGTTTTGCATACATTCCAAAGATTCTGTCGTTAATTTAATTATTTGAAGCAGCCTCCTTTCAAGAAGTTATCACTTCAACAAATCAGCATGAAATTATTATGAATTTCGGAAGCTTTCATGACTTAAAAGTTTGAGATTCCTCTGGGATCTGGTACAGCCATGCAGACAGAGAGGCACATATTTTCTGTCTAATCTCTAATCAGACCGACCAACCTGCCCTTTTACGAGTTTTGTAACGGGAGCAAACAGCAACTCCTTCTAGAGAATGTAGGATTCCTGTGTAAAACTCTTAAAAGTGCGCTACTGGAAATGTGCCAGTCAGTAAAAAAAAAACAAAAAAATGTTAGGTTTATTTTACATTTAAAGAACGAGTCAAGTTACTCTTTAATGTTATTGTTTTCCTGATCAGTGTTGCATCAGACAAATACACCAGCCCTTTTTTACCTGGAAATTTCCATCTACTGCAGTAACCTTTAACTGGCTGAAAAGAATGAGGAATGAGTTCATTTTGTATATTTATGAGATATAGATCTTAATGTAGTCATAGAGTCTAGAAAGCAGATCACATCTGCACATCCTCTTTGTGCTGCATACATTAAATTAAACAAGCAGCTCAGTTTATTCCTTTACAGATTTTACTCACTGGTTCATGGTTTTAAACTACAGTTTAACAACAGGTTTTGTGTTCATGTCTAATAGTTGAAAACAATTTCTTAGACACCAAAGCTGTCAACATTGTGTGTTTGGTGGAAGGAGAGAGAGAACCATGTGTTTTCTACCTTGTCTGAACAGGTATTGTCATCTGGCCCTCCTCCAATGACATAGAGCTTGCCAGCACAGCTGGCTACAGCTGGAGAGCTGACTGCCTCTTTCATGGGCGCCACTTCTGTCCAGCGATTTGAGAAGGAGTCGTAACACTCCACACTGCTCAGGCGGCTCTGGCCATCGTAGCCTCCCACCGCGTAAACCTGAGGATGGAAACAGAAATGAGACAATGGCTGTATTAAAAAATATCTGATGTAAAGCACACACTTTTCACCCACATTATCCGAAAAAAATGAGACCAGACAAAAACATCCTTAGACAAAAGCTTTAAAACATGGAAGTTTTTAAGTATGAACAATAGCTTCTTACATCAGCACTTACAGAACCAGTTAATCGGGTCCAGAAGACGATGACGCACAGTTTCTGGATGAGGACAAGTATTATTGTCTTTGTTTTTATATCTGTATTCACCACTCTAACTTCTACCAATCTTGATTGTTATTATCTAGCCTGCTAAACTACGATTCAAACTCGTGTTGCTGTTTTTTTTATATAAGTCAATGTGAGCAAGGTTAACAGCAACTTTCTTGCCTTTTACAAAAGCAAGTTTAGCACTTGAGGTGTGCTGAATGAGCCCAAATGAATTTTACTGTTAGCCAAAACATCACAACATGAAACATCATGCTGTACAAACTTTGATAAAATGTTTCTCGTAAAGATTATTTTCTAGAAAGTGATTATGTTTCAATAAAACCCACGAAGCAGGTCCACGGGTTGCAAGGTGGATCGACAAACAGGTTTTGTTGAAACAGAAAACCTCCAGGCAGTTCCTGTCACTCGGAAAAAACAGGAAGCACAAAGAAAAAGAAAGACAGCAGAAAGGGAAACAAAAAGAGGGAACCTGAAGGGGCACGCGCACACACACACACACACACACACACACACACACACACACACACACACACAGACACAGGTGTATGTATCTCCTGGGTGACATTAGGCGGAACTACTGCTTTTTTCTCCAACTGAAAAGCTCAACATCCGTAAACGTCTTCATGAGGCAGGTGGTGTTTTTAAACTAGTTCTCTCTATGTTTTGAAAGTCATTAAAACAAAAACACAAGCACATTTGGTGAAACAATAATCTACAAAAAAACGACCCTGACTATGATCACGTAGAACAAGTCTAGATTGTTCACTTTATCAACTTTGTGCTGATAGCTTTTGGGAAAAACATTGATTGTTTGTTGCTACAAATAATCAAGAAGCAAGAGAAATTGCATAAGAAAGGATGTTTTGGTACTGTGAGATAAGGCTACATTAATTAACAGCTAATTGTTGTTATTTTATTTTTTGTTTGTTTTTGGATCTAAAAGCAATAAAATGTAAACTACCTCGTCAGATGTAAGCAGAATGACCCTTTAATGCGCCACTGAAGCTATCCAGACCTTACTGTTTAAAGAAGGCAATGCTGGTGTTTGGGGGTGGGGGGACCTAATCTTTCTTCTCTTTGTTGCTCATTCAAAAAAGCACAGATCATGCATGAATAAAACACAAGTCCATCCAGGAACATTTAAAAAAAATATCTGATGATAAAAATTACTTTCAAACAGTCTGTATGCAACAAATGTGTGCTGTTTTCACAATCACCAAATATGATTAATATTTTTGTGACCACAAAAGTAAGCTGCGGGACAAAATTATTTAAATCCAACCATATGATCGTAATAAAACAAGGTGAGGGAGAAGTAGTAACGGTTAAAGAATGAAAACGATATTAATATTAAAGACTGGTCCTACATGACTTAACAAAACACGGTCTTTTTTACATATATTTTAAATGAAATTCTTCAGAGGTTCACATTTGCAAGAGTATAAGGAAAAAAGGCGTGCAAAAACATGCCTCGAATTTTTCTGCTCAACGTGAAAATTATTGGTTAGTTGATTCTGGTTGAAATGCCTCGTTCGTAAATGCAAAAAGATGCGCAGGTGATGATTATAGAGACTTGCATACGGCACGCAGCCTTGCGCCAGTGCTGTCTATCAAAAGAGGGAAATTACAGACTGAACGCGGAAATAACTGGGAAGGCACTGCTGAGGTTCTATGGAAAAAAACAACAAAAAAAACAACAATTTGGAGAAAGAGCCAAAAGGAAGAGATAATGCACGTCAAACAAAGAAACAAAGAGGGAATCCGAGATAAGAATTAAAAAAAAGAATAAAAAAAACACTACCTAGAGATGTCCCTCCTTCACACAAACAAGGAACAAATAAAGAAAATACATGCCAGTCACGAACAACTCAGAGAAAGAACGATAAAGCAAGTTCGCCCCCTTAAAGTAACTGATAAAACAGGTACTTGACCATCTTATTTTCCACCACTAAGCTTAAATCATTGAAACACTAAATAAACTTACATTAAATCGTCTTGGTACTGTACATAACTCACAGCTGAGTTATTGGCTGAGTTTTAACGGGCACATTAAGACCACCCACATCATCACCACACTGTTATGAAAGATGAGATCAAATGTGCACACGTGTTTGCTGTGGCAAAGTATTTAGGGTGTTGCCTTGAAAAAACTAAACAAAAATCAACACAAACAGCAAGAAACTAACATTCTAAAATGAAACCAAGATGTCTGAGCTGTAGCTACATGTGATGAGAACATTCTTACTTGTGCTCCTCCATAAATGTAAATCAAACTAAAGCTTTCCAGGAATGCTGTACTTGTCATATTACACTTCATACATGTGTTAGGAGGCTGTTGCTTAAGCATGCATGTGATTGGTTAGACTAAATTATAAATGTTCATTATGTGCATAACTAAAGTCAAAACGACAAATGGCAGCTTGGTTTTTTGAACAATAAATTCAGCTTCGAAGCTTTTTTCTAGGTGCTTGTCCCAATGGTGATAAAACTTTATTTTGGACTCTGATTGTCTTTACATTAACAGCCAACCACAATTACAAACGTCATGTTATAGAGCCAGACATGAGTATTAATAGACTTTCCTTTCTTGAAGCATAAATGCTGCTTCCAATACAAATACTTGACCATGTCTATTGAAGTGGGACAAATTATGGTTTCCCGAGTGGCTCCAGTGTGTGTTTTCTGGACCGGTTTACAGCTCAGCCAACTATCTG
Source organism: Anablepsoides cearensis (assembly GCA_032275365.1). NCBI lineage: Eukaryota > Metazoa > Chordata > Actinopteri > Cyprinodontiformes > Rivulidae > Anablepsoides > Anablepsoides cearensis. The sequence goes on along the minus strand of JAUBOC010000078.1, from coordinate 12,791,327 downwards.
TGACCTCTGCAGAGGCACAAGAAGCACTATATGGGCTAAAGCACCCAGCTAGTTCTAAACTTGGAAGCGTGAAGTGCTGGCACACTTTCAGTGAACTCTAAGTGACCTCAAACGAGATCAGCGACAGAGTCAAGTTACAATGAGGAGTTCCTGATTATCTTACATTGAAACTTTATTTATGACTCTTTTTATTTAATCTTGATGAATAAAGAAGTGCACAAAACACAAGAAAACAAGGAGTTTTCACAAATAGAATAAGTTTTGAAAATCTTCTACAACCAGGTTTATTAATAATAATAATAATAATAATAATAATAATAATAATAATAATAATAATAATAATAATAATAATAATA
>JAUBOC010000078.1:12647896-12670734 GCA_032275365.1 Anablepsoides cearensis | reverse complement strand
CAAAACACTATATTTGCCTATTTCTCCATATTCCACTTTTGGACTTAATCCTCGTTTTGATGTGATGGGTCACATATGGGCAGATTGTACACGTGTCACATAGAATTTTGCTCATAGTCTGTAAAGAAAGAGATAACTCATAACTTCATTTTCTGTACAAGTAATATATTTTTAGCTACCAAATTTAGCAATAACGCAACAGGAACACTTTTAAAAAGAGGGACGAGGCTTTCTGTGGAGACCTGTAAAGTCGTGAGTGATGCAAGAGTGCGTCTTTGTGAGGGCTCGCGTTTCGTTATCAGACCACAAACACACAGCCATACCCTTGTGATTATGTTTGTATCTCCCTGTCGGGCCTAAAAAGCACACACTGATCCATGTTGTTGCTTGGTGGTCAGGGGACCTGATGTCGCCACATGTAGCGCGGGGCTTGTGGAGATACGGAGGAGCGAGGGAGTGTTAATCTTCGATAATAGTTGCAATGTGTCTCCCGTGACGCATTACCACCCTCACTAAAAACAACAACAGAAGTTAAAAGGGTTGGAGTCTGAACCAGAAAATGGTCAAAGGGGATGTGAGAAGGTCAGCCTAAATACGTTTGTAGGAAATGCATTCAAGGTAATTATTGAAAGCGTTGGGGAACAGAATAGCAAAGAGAGGGAGAAATTAAATTAACAGGAACGGCCACAAAACTCATTTTCTTCACATGGACTGTGGACACACACACACACACACATATGAAGAGCAATAAGTTATTCACACTTGAGAGAGTGTTGGTTCTCAGAAATGCCCCAGGTCAGATGTCACGTACACAAGATCCCTGGATCCAAACTTAGACTTCTCTGTTTATCTCCTCACATGCCCCTCCTCCTCTTTCACCTCATTTCTCGTGCTATCCTTTTTTTCCCCCCTTTTTTTCCACACAAACACACTTTCATGCAATCCTTTTTTTTTTTTTTTACAGCACTCTCCCGCTCCATGCGCAGTTCCTCATCTTGTGAGGGCAAATGAGGCTAGTTTCTAACTTTTCATTATCTGTAATAACAGGTATTGATCTGAGCGGCGGCCTTTGGCGAAAAACCACCCAAGTGCTTGCAATGTGAGCATGTGAAACTGAATGGAAATGTTCATTTAATCATTTCTGAGCTCCCTATCGGAGTGAGAGTTAAAAAGAAGTCAATGTACAGAAACTTTAATGCAGTTATGTGTCAATGATGACTCAGATGATACTGAAATGACTGAATATTCAAACGGGCTGAGGATCAAGGTCAGTCATTTATCTAAATCAGCCATTTTTAACTATGAAAGATAAATAATTCAGTTTCATGGAATGTTAACCCTTAGATCTGCCTTCATTTTAGTGCAATGTTTTTCAATAAAAAACATTTTGTAGTACTTTTAAACATGTTACATATAAGTGGGCAAAGTGAATCTACAACAAAGAGAGAAAACATAAAGAAACTAGGCTATCGTTTTATCTCTTCTACGTATCTAACGTTGTTTTAGAGCTGCAGTTTTGCAACACATGTAAAAAGAAAAAAGACTTTTAAGTCATGTCAAAACTCTTTCAGAAACCTACCCATCTTCAAAGCCAACTTTCTGTTCTCCCTTCCCCCCTAACATCCGCCACCATCTCCACGAGTCGTCTTTCTCCTCTTAGTTCTGTGACACCGCGACTCTTGACTTATTTAGTTTGCAGCAATAACAGATTTAATCTGGTATGCATTATGCTAATCTCATCTCACAGAAGGTAATCCTATCCACGACTCTAATCTTACTGTCAGCCGACCTAATCCTGTTTCTTCGTGTGATTATCTCCTTCCGGCTTTGCAGCAGCACAAGGACGGTGCATCAAAATCCGTCCTCGCTTCATTTTATGCCGTTTAGAATCATATTTACTCCTTATATCTCAAATTACAGGACAGATTTCAATGAAACTTTCATAAAGTAATCACTGGATGAGCATCTATCCATTCATTTTGTGTTTTTGTCTTTTCCAGATTGTGGGGGAGCTTGTGCCTTTATCCAATGGTTGTTTTTCGAGAGGTGAGATTCACCCAGGATGGGTTGGATGTACACCAACTGATTCATTTTTTGAGTCAGCGTAATCCAAGATGACTATGAAGGTAATTATGTGTTTTAATTATTCAATCAAAAAAAGTAATCAAAAATTTTTTATCAAAAAACATTTCAATCAAAAATAGTAATAATTCAACCAAGCAAAAAAGCTATTTCAATAAAATAAAAATTCAATCAAAAAGTTTTTTTGCAAAACAATTTATTTTTTCGCATGTCAGAAATCTTTGGCTGAATTTCAAACTTTTGGTTCATGTTCTAAGGTTGGAACTACTATAAGACGTAAGATCGAAGCCCTTTTCTTGTGCACCTGCTTCAAATTTTGTCAGTAAATTAAATTGCCGTTATTAGAGTTTATCAATCTCATTGTGTGCAGACTCTCCCTCCGCTACGTCCTAGTAGGTTGGAAGGCACTTATCAATCATTTGTATGCCTGATAATATGCATTCAGGCGCAGTAGGTTTGGGTCTGTTATAATCATATGACTAATCCAAAAACGATAAGAAGCTTGATCAATATTCAGATGAACTTTAGTGAATAAAAGGTAAAACAAAAGAATTACAGTCACGAATACGACAGACTCTCAGAGCTGCACGAGCCATCAAAAGCGCGCTCTCAATACCAAAAAAAACCTCCCGTCCGGTACAAAGCATCCTGGGATATAGAGTCTCTTTTACAAAAGATCAACAATATTGTCAGCTTAGAACCAGATATTAACCAAGTCTTTAAGAAATAACAGTTACAACTCAAATAGCAACATTAAATTAAATTAGATTATAATGTCCCAAATAATAAATTCAAGGAAATTCTCAACAGGCTCCTCCCCTGGGACGCAGAGCTCAAGCGCCCCTCCCGACTTGCTTATCTTTGACCGGGGAAAGCACTCGATTTGTGGCATGGAGATCCAGGCTGTAGCCGGTGGTCGATCCAGACATTGGTAACAGTTGCTAGTTTTACGGTTCTTCTCAGATGTTTTAAACTTGAATAAACTGATCTCTGTGGTGCTTTAAACATTTCCTGAAACCTTTGTGTGAGAGGGGAATATATTTAATCTTAGAAAAACAAAATCCAACTATTAAACCAGCCGCGCGATTAGGTTCAAATTTCTGTCAGCCGTAGCTCTAAGCAATAAAATTTCCCTGAAAGTTTCATCAAAAACCAAGATGGATTTATTACTTTTTAAAATGTTCATATTTTACAGTCAACGGAGCCCTGCAATGGAGGTTACCCTCCTCCGCCCTCCCGTCCCATCTTCTGTTATCCAGGAAAGAGAGGAAACATCCGAGGATCGCCTGGAGAAGACCTGCGTGTGCCCTGCTCTCCATCACCGTTCAGAGGGCTTCTTATGCGGCACGACTGCAGCCAAACTACCCCATCATCAACATCTGATAACCGCTGGAGCTCCAAGAAGGCTGGCTCACACACGCTCGTGCTCTGCAATGTTTCAAACTTTAATCAGCTGTTCTCTGTGGTGTAATAAACACTTCCGTAAAGTTTCATATAAATCTGGTGGGTACTTTTTGAGATATAAGCCTGAGAAAGCAGCGGCATAGTTTTGCTGCAGTCATGCGGCATAAGAAGCCCTCTGGACGGTGGACTGGACAGACAATTAATTGAACAATACGATTTTGACCTACCCTATGCATTTGTTTTTTTACTTTTTAATTTTATGAATTCCATGATTTGAAAACTGGTGTTGGTAACTGGCTGTAGCTATCCTTAGTTTGATTCATAATTTTCACAATGTTCATTTTTTACAAACTTTTACAATGATAATAGCATTTCTTATAGGATTGCTTTGCATGCCAAACTAACTACACACACACACACACACACACACACACACACACACACACACACACACACACACACGAATATAAATAGATATAGACAGACAGACAGACAGACAGACAGCTAAATAGAATCCTGTCTCGAGATGACAGCTCTGAAGAGGTTGATGCTTGCTTTTTTTAGCGCCAACAAGTTGTACTTAACTAAGTGACTTAAAGAAATACATTTTTTCATAAAAGTTGATGTCATCAAACCAATAAAGCAGGTTTTCCTTGATCAAGTGAGAAATAAATCAAAGAACAAAATCCCTTTTTCCCCTTTTTGTTTTTAAAATTTGGGCTGCATGATCTACTGCAAATGTATACTGGAAAGCATTGTTTTTCTGAGCAATAATAATAGATATGTCAGTACAACAGACTCTCAACGGCCTTGCCATCTACACTGGTTTAAATAATAGTGATGACCAAAAAAACGGGAGAACCGAGGAAAATTCGGTTTTCTCGCAGTTGACATTGCAATATTAAAAAATAGTGTACACATATTTCTTACATCATTCAGCCTTATTTTCAGTCATTACCAACTGGAATATCACTGTGTAGCAAACAGCTTAGGCTTTTGAATATTTGGGCTTCAAGAAATAGAAAAAAAAAGAGTGCAAGAAGAAAATCTTCACTGATGGGCCCAACAGCTGGTTTAGAGAGGGGCGGTGAAGTGAAAAGGTGTTAAGAGTTGAGTCTAAAGTGAATATAGCTGTGCCCTCGAGCTCATCTCTTACTCATTTAATGGGAGGAAAATAGCAGTGCTGACTAGGTGGATATGTGTTCGCATGTTGAGTGAGATGTCATGAAGGAGCAGCCATGAAAAAGAGAGAGTGTTAGAAAAAAATGTTACGAGGAAATGAAAAGCAAAATAGTTTAGATATTTTTTTCTATTTGAATGAAACTTTAAATTCTCAAAGTATAAACTGTTAAAGATAAATAATGCTAAGTATAGTGTGTCAAAACTTTTTCTTTTTAAAGTATAGAACTGTGAGCACATTCTTTGTGCTTTAGATTAATTTTACTCTCATCAGTTGTTGGATGAGATTTTCTAAGCAGTAAAACCAAACAAACCTAAGGCTATTTGAAGTTTCTCTGGTATGTCCATCTGTTAAACTGAAACACAGAAACTGTACCAAAATAGGAGGACCAAAATTGACATAATTAAAAAAAATAAGTGACACAGATGCATCTACAAATAAAAGTAAAATCCAAAATATATATATTTTTAAAAACAGCAAAATTTAAATTATGTGCTAAAATAAATATTTTGTTGGAACTAAGCTGGAAAAATAAAAATGAATGTCAAATAAATTATAAAACATGAGGTAAAGTTCTCCTTTTTTTAATTTGTGCATTTTAAGTGTATTTATTCATTGGACCATTTATATATTTTTGCTTTTATTTTTTATTATGCTAGTTTTGGTCCTCCATAAAAAAACAGTAGCTATAGAAAAGTAATCATTGTATCAGTGTTGCTATAATGGGCCCAGTGTGACGAAGGGACAGGGATGGCTGACACGGAAAAGAAAAGACTGTTGTCGCTGATCTTCCGTCACATAAGCTCACAGACAAGATGCAAAGCAACACTGATGTGACGAGGATGCACACACACACCATAAAACGAGCACACTAAAGAACAGCTATGTAGGGTTTTGTGTGTGTGGCGAGCAGGATTAGTGTGCTATTAAACACAAAGCCCCCCAGTGTGAAAGTAAGGCAGATGTAAGTATAGTCCCATCAACACTAGAATAAACAGGCTGGTGTGAACCTACTTTCTAAAATAAAACTCTTATTTTGGGACTTTTAGACAACATACTGGCTTCTATCAGGAGCAGAGTTAGGAGGACTAAACACAAAACACAGAAATACGAGCAGTGTCCTAAAAGCGGACTCTTCCATTTGGCTGAATCTACTCCCAAATCAAAATAAAGGAAAGAACAAAATTATTCACTGTGACTGTGCTCACCATTATCTCATTAAAAATCCAATTAGGATGAAGATTCCCTGTGTCAATTACTGAGGGATGAAGTTCCAAAGACCAAAAAAGAAAAAAAGATGGAGTCTAAATTACAGCTTTACAGCAGCAATCTGACTGAAGCTTCATCCTGAGAATAAAGACCTAGAAAAATAAAAGTTGCAGATGATTTAATGTGAATTAATTTGAAAATCCCTAAATAAAGATGTACATTTAATTAAGTAAACTATTACAATTCATCACTGGTTCCTATAAAATAACAAGTTCTATTTGTTTCCATTTACAAAGTGTGCTATATTATACATTAACCTCCTGACATTATAACCCTCTGCTTGTTACACTGACTGAACAAAATGTTGTTTTTAAAGAGCATGAGGCCGTTCAAAATCTCAAAGCACCATTAACACAAAACAGCTATTATTTGCCCAAACACGTGTCTAACCATTGCTACTTCTTTGATGTACGGATGTTAGTGTCTAATTTGTTACTGTTTATTCCAGTCACTGCTAGAAACATGCTATCAAAATGAGAGGAAACGCAGAGACAGACAGAAATACAAAAAAACATGAAGGAAGAAGGCAACCAGACCTGAGCTTTTTTAAAGGAATGTTTTACTATTTTATGGTTAGAAAATATAGAGACATAGCCATATTTAATATGCTGTGAAAAATCCTTTACAAGGACTACTTCCTTAATGCAGAAGAGTTATTCAATGTTTTCTTTTTAACTGTATGCGCTGCTTATTGTTACTAAAATTATTTTTCCGGTTGTATCCATTTCTTTATCACTTTATTTTTGTTTTATCTGTCACAACAACTTCTGCAAAACTCTTATTTCAGTGGGTTTGTGTAAACTGCACTCTGGATTTATTGTTTCAAAGATCATATCGAGTTTGCTTTCTGAAGTTAAAATATTGTTTTTGATTAATTTTGTTGCTTTTATACTTCATTTATTTAATAAATTTATAATAGACTTGTTACAAAAAGCAAGGAAATGTGTGTTTGTTAAATTATTTCTGTAACAATGCTACTTGGCAATAAATCATATACCGCTGGACAGCCTGTTAACTTCCGCTTTAAATGGTGCCACATTTGTAAGGATCATGATTTGTGGGATGAGCGTTAGAGCTGTGTACTGTATGTGGGTTGCACACATGAAAAAAAAGTCAAATAGCTTATTTTACTGTTGCTACTGACTTGTTTTGAGCATCTGGTCCCTCCAGGTGATGCCCATCAGGTGCCTGGTATAGGATTTGTTGCCAAGAAACATTATTACAACAAAGAAATAATTTACCAAACACCAATTTTTCAGTCTTTTTCTGGTAAGTATAAATGTTTTTTTTTTTTCAGTTTTAGTTTTAAGTATTTTTCTTCCTTCACTTAAATGGTCACCTATAATGTTGTAAGTCAATTTAGTAACCTAGAACAAATGACCAAAGATTGTGTCACAAACATGTATCCAAGTTAGATTGGGGGCAGAACTGAAACAAAAAAAAAAAAAACAAAAAAAAAAAAACAAAACAAAACAAAAACAAAAAACAAAAAAAAACAATGTTGTATCATTATGGCCCAAGAAAATAACTTTAAAATACAAATGTGTTCCCATTTGGCCTGTTTTTTGCTCAGAACTCAGACGTGACGACAGTAGGTGTGTCACGTTGGCAGTTAGAGCACAAAGCCTCTAATGCTTTAAATTGTCCGTATCTTTAAACTGCTGTCCAAGACAGATGTTAACCGCTTTTTATTTTACGACATGAGAGGCAGAGTTGGCTTAAAAAAAAAAAAAAGCAACCTGCTTCTGCTGATAGCTCGCATAACAGAGCTGATGTCACTCCCCCCCCCGTGCACACTTGCCACACAGGTTTCTATATGTAAATGTGTGTGTGGGGATAGGGGTTGTTAATGGGCGTAATGTGAACCATGCTTTTAAATGGGTGTGGCCTGAACTAAATGAGGTAAAAAAAACTAGACTGAGCGGGACACCCAGAGGAAGGAGCACTGCAAGAATGAAAACAAGCAACGACAAGTTCGTTCACTGCAGACGGTAACCCATACCACTTCACGTTCAGTCTAGTATAAACTAACGAGGACAACATTAGCTCTGTTCTTTCTGCAGCTTTAATTATAATCAAGTCATATTAGGAAGTCATTGGTGCAGCAAGTAAGAGGACCTGAACACATGAGATAACAGACACTGATGGATAAAAGTGGGCCCCCTTCATTAAAATATGATGCTTTAGCTTTAAACTCTGCACTTTCCCACCTGCTTCATCAGAACCATGTGTTGCTAATATTAATTGTATCTATGTGCATTTTGTTTACGCATTCTTAATGGTTTTATCACGTCTGAACTATCTGCTCGGCAGTTAATCATCAACAGGCGACGTTAAAAAGCCAAATTTAAATCTGGGAGTCCAGGCCGCCATTATCCTTTCCCAAATATTTGCCCTGTTTCAACATAGCTGAGCTGTCTGTGCTGCACCAACCAGATAGACAAGCAGCAGAAAGGGCCGTGCTCTGGGGTTAAGGCCAAGTCTAAAGCCAGAGCACAATCGCATCGGGCTAAATAAATAAATAAACTCTAACCAGAAGGTATATCACTCACATGTGGCTAGAATTTTGCAGTGAGAAGTTACAAAAGAACCGTTTTCTTTTAGGTTTACACACAAATATTATCTTTTGTCTTCAGCATAGACTCTAAACCAGCATGCTTTCACTTTGGCTTTGACCACATGTGCATACGTGTGTGTTTTCTCTATGTTAAAAACACAGGCTAAAAAGAGAGAGAGAGAGAGAGAGTGGATGTTGGGGAAATGACTTGGTTTGGGTGTGACCTGCTCAGCTATGCACTGGTGATCATGTGAGACCTGTTCTAATTATATACTCCTCAAGAAGAAGGTCGATCCACTCTCATGGGCAAGAAAGCCTGTGCACATGTCCAAGAGGGTGCGTTGACGTGTGCGCGAGACTTGTAAAGGAGAGCAATATGGCTCCACGTAACGCAAATCACCGGAGAGTTTGTCCCATTTCAGCTGTTAATCTGTTTTAAAGTAAAGTAGGACAACTGATCTCTTCAGCGAATGCGCTTGAAGGTCTGTGCAACAGGAACATTTATGATTCTGTACGTTTCAGTTTTAGGTTTCGAGAACTACTAATGCATTTAAAAAAAAAAAATCAAGATTCGGTTTCTGATTTTCACTGTTATTATTTTTCTTTATTCTTTTCTCAGTTTTTAACCTTCTTGTGCCGTTTCCACTGTGTGTTTTTTTTTTTTTCAGAGACCTGCTCTGCTTTTCATTACCGGAGGACAAAAATGGAACAAGCTGTTAAAAAAAGCATCACCCATCTCCGATAATACAAAAAAGTACAACTGAAAATTAGTCCAAACTACTAAAATAAAACCCCCAGGTCTTTCAAACAGCTACCACACATCTACTAGCTACTCTTTTATGTTGGTGACCTTTACCTGAATGTTATTGATAATCGAAACACATCTAGATGTATCTGTATCCTTCGACCTGATGGTAGGAGATCCACTTTTCAGTCAGCGTACGCTTCGATTGCGCACAACTGCTGCAGAACTGAGGGGATGGTGACATCCAAATCGAGGGAATTTAAGTCAAGCTTTTGTTGCGGTTTTATTTCAGCAGAAGGATCCCAGATTCTTTTTTCTTTTTATTCAGTACTAGCCAACATGTCTATTGCTATTTATAACATTTTACTCCTGCGATTCATTTCTGGGAACACGTCAGCATCACTACAGCGCAGTAAGATGGGAAAATAAATTACTTCCTGTAAATCACTGGAACACTTTTACATACCTCATCAGAAAAAATTGCTAAATAAAGGCGGCAATAAGCATTGATGTGGTCAAAAAAAGGAAAAAAAGAAAAAAGGCCGCACATAAAATGTTGGACACACACACAGAGGCAATTGCACATTTCTATTAATCCAAGAAGAAGAGTTCATATGGGCTTTACAGTTTTCCTTTGGACAATTATGTCTTTTAATATGACATTCTGTAGTTACTCAAACATTTTGTCTTTAATCCTAACCTATTTAAACACACAATGACCACAAGTCACCAGTGTCTGCAGGGGTAAAATAAAAAGAGAAGTAACAGAACACACACCCAAACCTTTGTGTGCATGTGTGTGCCATTACTGGAAACTCTGAGTTGAAGTTAAAGATCTGGAGCTCTGACTCAAAGACTGATTGTGAAGAGAGGATGGCTTGGAAAACAGAAACGCCTACTTTCTTTGCGACAACCTAAAAAAAAAAGGAATATTGCTGAATACGGTTTCCAAAATTTGCCCCAACAAGTGCTGGAAAAACACAAACATGCACAGAGATACTCACACAAACCCCCTGTGGCCGCCCTTAGGCCTTTGCACAGGAAGTGGTTTGAGTGAGTGAGAGCTCCATGACGATGCTATCGCTTTGCTCCTTTTTTTTTGCTGTTAGGATGTGAAACAGTTCGGCATCTGTAGAGTCTGAGCACTTGTCAACTAATTCATCTATGTTTTTCTCTCCAAAGGCTGCATCACTGCAGGGTGTTCATCATCACTTGTGTGCTGCTGAAGAAATTCATTCAACTGTGTTTATGTAAAGTGAGATGTAACCGAAATTAGGCTTCTTGGTAAATGCTAAAATGTACAGTGCAGTTTTAGAAGAGCTTTGTGAAAAAAAGTCACGACCACTTCCTTAATTTAAAAAAAGATGCAACTCCCTCCTCACTTTTGTGCCTTTGATCACATGACCAGAAACAAGTGGGGCCAACACGAGCACATGTTGCGGCCAGATGTAGCACTCTTCACATGCTATTTTCATTTGCAACTCTCTACGGTTCCTCAAACTGTCTGAGCTCAGTCTCTGTCTCACTGCCTGAGATACGACCTCGTTACTTCCTCCCCACTATTTTTAAAGTTTTTTTTTTATTTCTCCCTCTTACCTTTAGCGAATCGAAGCACGCGATCACCCGCCCGTTGTCCACCTGGCAGCTCTTGGCTGGATGAGCGAACTTGCACTCCTGGTCGGAGCGCGAGCAGGTGCCCCTCTGAAACTCCCGGCACACTTCCAGTGTCAGCCACTTTGTGTCACGGATATGTGCTATGTTCATCGCCATGGCAACGCTATCGCCACCAAATATTCCTCGCCGAGACGTGTTCGATTGCGAATAAAGTCTAGTGTTTTTATTCCACAACTTCAGAGTCCTTTTGGATTTGTTTCAGTTACGGTCTGTGGTGTGCTGAAATGAAACATTCAAAGTAAGAAGTGTCAGTCGATTGAGCGGGCTCCTTTTGAAATGTTGCAGGACAATGTTTGATGTGGACGCTAATGAGTCATTTTCCTGATCAAACAACACCTGTGGCTAAATCCAGGAAAAGAAAAACTACCTAAAAAGTTGTCCGTTTTGGCTTGACTTTTCTGTCAATTTGTTTATTGCTTACTCTCGCCTGCAAATAAGAGCAACGAAGGCGACACTCGGGGTGTCGTCTGCTTCAGAGAGGTTAAGGACACTGAGGACTGAGTGGAGGCTTCAAGGGTCGAAGGCGAAGGTGAAAGGCAAGGTGTGTGAGATGCTGTGTGGGCCTGGTGGTGTGCTGGGCTGCAGTGGTAAGGCTGGTCAGCTGGTGGTGGAGCAGAAGTGGCTGTCCGGTGAGGAAAGCTGAGGCTGGGGCCCAGCTGCGTGCGGCGGACGGTGATGGCAGAGAGGGGACGACTGGGTCGGAGCGTAGGCAGCGAGAAAAAGGGTGTGGCTGCTGTCCTTATGCTCGTATTACTGTGGCAGCAAGCGGGCGAGCGAGGGGGGGGAGGGTTGAGCTTCAGCTGTAGAAGCAGGTCAAAGCTGCAGCAGACATCAGGGAAGGCACTTCCTCTGAGGAGAGAGGGAGATAGAACGGGAGAGAGAGACAGATTAGTCTAATGACTCACAGAAAAACATTTTATGCTTTTGTCTCCTTCTCGTGTCTTTCAGAGATCCGTGGCTGCTGCATCTCTTAAGTCGTGCCACTGCAACGCTATGCAGCTGTGGGAATGAGGAATATGTACAAATGTCAAAAATGCAAGGGTGTCAGCTAAAACAAATAAAAGTTTCACCCTGCCCTGCGCTCTAAACACACATATTGCACACACACGCTCATCACACCACAGCCCTCATACTCACACACACACACACAAAAAAAAAACGCACAATGTTGCTATTCACAACTTTCCGCCTCTTCTGACCGACGCAGGAGAAAATCTGATCGAATCCCGTATCACTTGCAGTCCAGTAACGCAAAGCTGGCCATTATTAATGCGTTTAAAGGTGAAAGAGAGGAAGAGAGTGAAAGCGAGGGGGGGAAGTTGAGGCAGGGCACGAGGGAGAAGAGTTTAGTCATTTCCTTTCTTGTGAAGTCTTGTGAGAGTCGGGACCAATGAGAGCTAGCCTGAGTTGCAGCAACATTCTGGGCTGAGAGCCAGGTGAGGGCAGGGGGAGGAGCAAACAGGAGGCTGACCTGCCCGCTGCTGGAGAAAAACACACACACACACACACACACACACGGGCTGAAATTATCACTCTGTTGAAGATTTCCATGGCTACTTGCTGTCCCATAAACACACAGTAAATCAATCTGTCATCCAACAATTCATAAAAGATCCAGTTAAGTCCTTTTTGGAGGCGAGTTTGAAAAGGAAAAAATGATGCTGACATTACAATCACATAAAAGTAGTCTCAGTATTGCAACTGTTACGTCACAATCTGAAGTGAAAAACATTATTATTACTGCGATTTTGTTTTGCCTCTGGTGGTATATATTTTTAGTGCTGGGAGAATTTGTATGATTAGGCTCCCAGGGGCCAATTCAGCTCTTATCACACAGGCGGCGTGAGTCACCACACCCTTATAGGGTAATCGCTTTTCCCAGAAAGGCATGTGTACCTTCAGCAGCTAACTACCGCTAACTACGCAGCACAGCAAACACGGCGTTTCAGCGCCCTGCTGCAGAAGCAGCTGAAGGCAGGGTGACCTGGCCACATGGGTAAATCATGCGTTTAGAGAGAAAAACAGGAAGCGAAGAAGTAAACGCATTCTGTTCACCTTGGATGACCCTTGAAAGAGCGCAACAGCTAGAGACGACCTTTGGAGTCGAAGCGCAAATGTATGCAAACGCTAGAGCTGTCCGACTTTGCACGTACCGTGGTACAGATACAAATCAATTCCAATGCCGTGCTTAATAAAAACAATTTTCATACAGTGTTTGCCACTGACAGAGTCTTATTAAATGCTGGTATTTCATATAATGACAGAAGTAATGCTCCTTGTCAGTTTAATCGTCCTTTCATGTCCAAAACATTTCTCGACTCAATGTCTCGCTCTGGAATATGCCATGTTTTTGTTTACACAACCATGGGCATGTTTCTGTTCCCATGAACTCTGTTTACATCATTCATCTTCACTCCTCTGAAAAGTCAGCTTGACCCGATACTTATGATTTATCCTGAGTTCCGCAGGACCTCTAGGTTTCATATCATATAATGTTACTTCTTTTTTTTTAACTACAGAACAGCTCCAGTCTGATTGAACACACATTTTGCCACACAAATAGATGCTGCGGATTTTTACCGAACAAAAGCCACAGCTGGACACTTTTAATGAGGTGGAACAGAGGGTTCTATTTAAAGATTTCCTTAAATGAAAGCGCCAGTGTTATTATGACTTGACGGATGAAGAACTGATGCCCTCCGAGTTCTGTTGTAATCAGTTTCCATGGTTTCTTCAAGAAAGCAGTGCATATCTGTGGCGATGTAGAGTGTGGTAATGTGCCAGAGTAATAATCAGAGGTCTTTATGATCCATCATGTCTGGACAGGAACATCCTTGCTCCATTGATTTCTTCATCTCTGTGGTCTTCCCCGTTGCATACCCCTAACTCAAACTAATCCCCTCTTACCACATGGTGCCCTTTTCCATGTGTTTCATTGTATTTACGTTACTGAGTGTTAAATTTGAGCTTCTTACTGCTGTATTCATGAGTTTTTTTGACTTCTTTGATCTTTTGGTTTCTTTCCACGACCTCAACTCCATCCATATATCAGTGTGACTGTCTGGCCTACACCCTCTTCCAGCATCCTCAGCAACACTCCCCTCAGCCTCCAAGGTCTTGTAAGCTGGTGCAAGGTCAATCACAGCAGAGGAAGGGAATGGCGAGCGAGAGCGAATGAGAGAGACTGAGTGCTTCCTATTAGCCTTTAGAACACGTGGACAGAAACCGTACCAGGTTGCAAAAAGAAGAAGTCTTTGATATCGGCACATCACCAACAGCTCACGGTCATGCGACACCAACAGATGCCTTAATGGCACACGTGTAATCTGATATGAGAAACAAGCCTGGACATCTTTTTACTTTCCTTTGGTTCTGAGACTCAAGGCTAATTTGCTTTCTATGGTAAACGATCCTCCAGCAATCACCTATGCAGAAAAACGCACGTAAATAAAATGAGCTTAGAGCTAATTGATAAAGGTTTTCTGAGGACAAAGACCTGTTTTGTTGCAAAGACGTGCCTCGACTGATTAAAACCTAGAGCTATCCAAGTATTTGAAAATTTGAGTGGGTGTTGCTGTAATGTTATTTCAATTTGGAGATTACAAAAAAAAGGTGGGGTTTAAAGTCATGATAAGACTTCCTAAAAACAGAGAGTTTCAGGTTTGTTTGGCTGGGAGAAACTAGTTTTCCACCAATGTTTGTATACACATCATTTTAAACGCTCTTTTGTGAGTATTTTATTGACAGTGATTTAATCTTTTGTTTGTTTTTTTATTCTCTTATCTGCATTCAAGTTCCAGAAAAACTTGGCTTGGGAGGTTTTTGTGTCATATTACAAATAAACAGACAAACCAGTAAATTTAAATGTTTCACAGCCTTACTTTACCCCTCATCTTGACAGAGTTACTGGTGGTAAACAGTGCAGTATTAGTAACTATATGCTGCAGTTTATTTTGCACCATGGGGTGCCTACCTACGTAACTATCAAAAGAAAGCTTTGGCTGCCTTTTCTTTTTACTTTAGCTGTTGAGAAAAAAGCATTCACCTTTTCTGGTTTACTGCTTTTCAGTAAAAGGGAGTAGTTTCAGCATTCTGACTAAGGTGGAGTCAGGGTGACAGTTTGCTGATACAGATCGTCATGGTGGACAAAGCAGTCAGAAATGCACTCCTGGCCTTCCAGCTCGTAATGCAGCGTGTGCTCAGAAAATAATGTACCAGTGTTGTCCTCACTGACCCTTCAAACACACAAACTCTGGCGCCTATATTGATAAATGAATGCTTGCATCTTTTTTCTGCTGTCTTTTGATATATTTAAAATTGCTCAACATAAATTGAAACTATAGACCAATAATACATTAACTATGGCACTTTTTTTACTTACACACCTGAGTATTGTGCATTTATTACAGCACTTTTAATGTGTTTTGGATTTAATTCCAATAATGTCTGCATCCAATGGCTACAATATAAAATATAAATTAGAAACAAATTATAAATATTTATAACCAATTTATCTATTTATCCATTAATTAAACAGATCTAAAATGGACAACTATGCTGCACAGGGCTCATTTAGGAAAAAAATGTCTTAATTTGAGTGGCCCTTTTCATTTTTCCTTGTCCTCGTCATGGAGTTATTAGCTCATCTCAACTTTAATTTTACGGACTTATTTGTCCTTCAATTATATAATTGAGCTCTGAAAGTGCAGCTTGAGCTCGGAATGCAAAACAAACAATGGCTATTGATTCCTTTTAGAGCAAACCTCTGGGACAATGAGAGCTCTTGTTTAGCAGACGTAGACAGAGCTGTGCACGCGCACAGGCACACACAAGACAACACACTGACGACATACAGAAATGCTAAACTTTTAGCAAAAAACACAAAACTCTGTCTGTCCAAACACTAAGTGTTCCTAGGACGGGGTGAATATCTCCATCTGTGCGCAACACTGAACCTCTGTGTACACGTATTAAGTGTAAACATGTGATGAAATGAACTGCGAGGATAACAGATGACCTAAATAAGACAAATTACAAACTTAGGACATCTCCAACTGGCCAAACCAAGTGGAAAAAAAAATATAATCAGTAATAAAAGTAATAAGAGTTTTAAACTTGTTGGTCTGCGCACCAGATGTCAGATATCATTTGCTGCGTAAGTGAAAGTATATCAGACGTAGAAACAACTAAATAAACAATTAAGTAAAATTAGTTTTCATTCAACACAGAACATTCTAACCATGTTTGCAGATTCCATGCCCATTTAAAACTACATTTGCTTCTTTTATCTGTGCATAAAATGCAAATGTAAATACATAAAGGGAAATGTTACTTCTTCTTATACTAGTTATTAATAGTTGTACTTTGTGAGCCAGTTCCAAAGAAATGAGGCATTGCTAACGCGTGTACCACAACGCTTTGACGAAATGATGACAGATCTGTTCACGTCGATGAAAACGAGCTAGATTTTAAGTGTATTTGGAGAAAAAAAGGTTTGAGAATCAGATATGGTGGGAGGGTTTTTTAAAAATATATATTTTAGCTCCCTGCCTCTACTTCCTGGACGAGGAGCTTTGTTGTCACAGTTATGAGAAGAAGCTGATGGCGCTGTAGTGGAGGGGGAAAAACAAGCACATGCTTATGTTGGCTATGTACCTCTGGAGAGATTCTTCAGGAAACATTGACTTGACGACAAGCGGCTTCAAAACATTCTCATGTTGCATATTATTAATGCTGCTGTGTAATTCAGTGAAAGGTTGCCCCTGGCTTCAAAGTGCAATGTGTTACTAAGTCACAAGCCTGAACATTATCAAATGCTGATAAGAGCTGAGGCAGATGGGTATCATGTCAGGTTAAAGACTCGTTAATTACAGGAGTAACAAAAAGCTGCGCTTCTGACAGCTGTTGAAGTCAATTAATATTAGCTTAGCAAGGACTTGTGTTAAGTGGAGGGGGTCTTACTCAACCAAAGCTGTGAGAAAGCAACACTCAGAAGGAATGAAATGCGGCCATAACATCACAGGAACGACCAAAGGATTCTTCATGTAATAACGGCTTAACCTGTCAGTGCAGACTCAAGTATGCACATAATCCTGTCTGTGGGGCAGATGTGAAGTCAGAGGCAACCTATACAGACCGACAACACTTCATCTGTCTATACATCTATACAAAGAGATGTCATTTTCACCAGCTGTAGTCACACAGAATTAAAATGTTGCACAGATGGTTTCTAAACAGCAATTCAGTCCACCTGCAGCAGGGTGTTTTGTTTAAAAACTCCTCCATACAACAAACCACACATCTGTCTGCATTTGTGCCCGCTTGCATGTGTGTACATACTGGTGCTGTTTGTGTGTGTGTGTGCTCCTGTCTGAGCCACCATGAACCCAGCTCAGTCACAACAACAACAACATTCCTTCTCCACTGCCCCAACCACGGACACACCGCCAAGAGGAAACCCGGAGAGGCGAGGAGGAGCAGAAGAAGGGCAGAGATGGTGAGGAGAAACAAAGAGGTAAAAATGTGAAATGGAAGCTAAAAGTTAAAGCTGCGAAGATCATCTGTCATACGTCTGTTTTTCTTTCTTTTTTTTATTCAACAGAGTTTTAAATAGCTGTTTTGTTTTTCAGTTTTGGACTCAGAAAGAGGAAACACTGACGAAAGGCTGTACTTTTAAAAAAAAAAACAGTTTTGAGTACGAGACAATTTGTACAGCGACATTTTTGGCATATTTATATTGGACTGATTATTTGAAATTTTTAAAGAACGTAAGAAAAACACACAAATCTTTGTCCAAAGTCAAAACAAAATATGACGCAACTTACTTTTATTACCGCTTGAACATCAGCTCGTAAAATCCCTCCATTTACTGGATTTCTTTCTTGGGTGTCTTTCCTTTTTAAACTTTCTTCCTCTTTTTGGTTACTCCCCCCCCCCCCAACTTCTGTCAGACGCATGCAAACACTCGCTCAGCCAGACGTATACACTAACACACACACACACACACACACACCCACAGACAGAGTCAACCTTCTAACACACTCTCTCCTCCCGCGACCCGAAAAAGCTTGGCAAGATTCTAACTGTACTGAAATACTGCTCACCATATAAGGTAGCAGCAGCTTCACATGTCACGCATAATTTACATACACAGGGGTGGGAGTTTCGCCTCGCACACGTTACAGAAACGCACACATGTAAAGCCATGCTTCCCACCTTCAGGCTGACGCAGCAAGAGGGGTGAAGATGCTTGAGGAGATTTCTTTTTTTTTTTCAACGATTGTGTGTTTTTTACCGAGCCCTGCAGGATAACTCCCAACATGTCCAATGTTGAGTCAGATGAAGGGAATGAAAGCTGAGTGGGCGATCTATTGATCCTCTTCACTGCTTCCTGGAAAAACCATGGCCTTCCAAAACACACACACATACACACACTAGCAAATTTCCTTGCTAACTAGCACTACCCTCAGGAAGAAGTTATTATGTGGCTGCCTGCTTTGAGCCAGGAATGTGTTTATCAGTGTACGTGTGATCATATCTATAAAACAAGCTATAACAAATGGAAGTTACCCGTGTGGTCCATACACACATATATACACATACAGCAGACACAGTCTCCATATTTCTCTGCGTGGTGTCTTAGTTTAGAAAGTGAGGACAGAAGCTCAGACAGGAGGAAAGGTCTAGACAAATCCCTGAGACAGGGTGGAGGGTTATAAACCGAGCCCTTACCTCTCACATAGCTCTCCAGTTATGTGTGCGTGGGCATCCGCGTGTCGACTGGCTCTGTGTGTTTATGCGTGTGTTCAGACAGGCCACGACAGCAGACCCTTAGGCACCGGCTGGACCATTCTCAGGCAGGCAGGAAGGCAGGCGGAACACAACGAGGCAGAGCGACTGGCAGAGGAGAGGCAAGCGAGGGAGCGAGTGAATCAGCAGCGAATGAGTAAAAGGAGCTGTGCAGAGCTGAGCACCAACAGTGAGAGAGAGAGAGAGAGAGAGAGAGAGAGAGAGAGAGAGGGAGAGAGAGAGGGAGAGAGGAGGAGTGTGTGTGTTGCAGTGTTGGCTGTGTGCGCTATAGTGTTGTCCCCTCCCCAGCCTCTTCAAGTGTCTGAGCTGGGGCTGTGCGGAGCTGCGCTGAGACGGGCTGGGCTACGTCTTTACTGGATCCCCAGCCTCTGGATCGTCTGTCTGCTGCAGGGAAGTGCTGCTCGCTGGGCGGCAGTAGCAACAGCTGTGGAAGGAGGAGGAGGAGGGGGCTGTGACTGCACTGAGCACACAGATCCTGCAGTTCCCTCTCCCTCCGTCTCATCTCTATACTGAAGATGGCCACGCCCCCCTTTCTAAAACAACACCAGGAAGTATGAGGTCAGTTACAGCAGAACTGCCCTTGCTTTTCCACAGTAGCTAAAGAAGAAGTGGAAAGGCGCATGAATAAAAAAAAAAAAGTGGGAAAACACAACAGGAAGTAGGAAGTAACAAGACAAACATACAAATGAGGGAAACCATACAGTGACAACGGGGATTGAAAGGTTTAAGAATAATATGAAAGTAAAGTTGGATACAAACAGAAACACATGCAATAGAAGGGTCTCTTAGAATGGCGATGGAGGAAAATGGCAGACGGAAAGTATGAATAGATGGAGGGGTGTGGAGGAAGCAACTATGGAAAGATTTACAGGGAGTGTGTGGCAGATTAGTCCGGCTCTATTCTCTCCCCTTCATACTGCTTTTCTGCTGTGGCCTTCAGGTCAACCTCACAGCACCTCTTCCTCACTTTGTACCAACATCAAACTACATCATCAATCCACTACCACTATAGTAATACCACATAGTATAAAAATACTCACGACTACTACGGAAGATACGAATTGAAACAATTTGCCACCCTTCAGTAGCGTATTACAGGACAAACTGAATGAGAAGATATAAAAGCGATAGCAGATACCATACTCTTCCCTATTGCTGTTGACACAAGGCTTTTAGTGCCTCAACCCCTGCAGTCAGAGAAAAGTCTGGGGACTAAAAGAGCCTCCAAAAATCTGATTTGGACTTGATGCCGCAATATCCGGCAGCTCAGGAGATAGTAGAACCGGCATCTGAGGAATCCTTACAGATTTTCAGCTGTGAGAGGGGTTTTGTTTTTTTATCATAAATATTGTCTATAAATCATTTCACTTGTGGGCATTAAGAAAATTCAAATATTACAAAAAAAGAAAAAGAAAGTTGCAATATATTTTGTTGAACTTTTCAAAATGCTGGTCAGTTCTACTCGGCTGGTGCCGATATTCAGGTTTGGGAGCTGTTGTGCACACTCTGAGAGTCATTAAAGTCACATGTGCGCCACAGACCCAAACATCCATTGTGTGGGTCATCTAGGTCGATTTCACTTGTGAGTTCAAAACATACGCCACTGAAATGTCAGATGTTTTAGTCACATGTTTCACAGCAACAGAGCTTTTTGTATCTCCGGTCCGACCTTTCAAATGAGCTGAAAAAAGATTAAAAAAATAAAATAAATCAAGACAGGAAGTTTAGACGCCTTCCTTTCAAACAATTAGGATTAATGTTATCCACGTGAGAATTCACATCAGTACAACACGTGCATAATCCTTGTATATTCTACACTTTGTTTTGGCAAATGACTTTAAACATCCTGATAAAATTGTCATTTGAAAAACAAAACAAAAAAAAATGTCACGCCTCAAACGCCTGTGTTTTATGGAGCAAGTTCCCCCGCTGCATAGTTCTGTTTAATACTAAGCTGATGATAAGTCAGCTCTAATTTACACAGCAACATCTTAAACCCAGGGTGTTGATTTGTGGGAGAGTCGGCTGCAGTGCCAACACTATCAAAGATCTTGGCAAAATGTGCCTCCACGCTGAGGGAGCACAAAAATAGCTTCTAATTTGAATTTTAATAAATAGTGTTATTGCGCATGTCATTATCTGTTTTAGACAATTAGTGATTATTGATGGAAAGGTTTGCTTTAAACCATGAGAGCAACACTGCAGCAGACGACATGCTCTAAATCAGCAGCACTTCCTGTTTGACAGCAAACAGAGCATTTTGTTATAACATAATAAAGATTAATGGTGACTGATGTTGTTCAGGATTAATATGAGACAGTTTTACTTTTAGAGAAGGGGCGTCTCGGTGAAGCTGACGTGGAATTTCCCCCTTTTTAATGCATCTGTGTGTAGTGATTCTGTTCGTTTTGGTTTCTGTATTCTTTTCTTTACCACAGTACTTTCTTCATATTTTTAGTGCACTCTTTTACTGTCATTTTGTGCATTATGACTTTCCGTCATAAAGAATAAATTGTATACACAGAGACGACCTTTACCCTGAAACTCCCCACATCTAAACGTCCGCTCGTAATAACGTGCCGTTTGATTCTCCCTTTATTATAAATAAATGTCTTAACAGCTGAGCCAGAGTTTCCTAATGCTAAATATTTGCAGCAACATTTTCAAGTTTCATTCGGCAAACACGTCTTCTGCTCGACACGTCTTGTATCTCACAGTTTGGAAAGTAGCGCTGAGGTCAGAGAGGCAATGAATGTGTGAAAGAAGGAGCAAAGAGCAAAGTGAATAAACCCACTAACTGAGCAAACTGTTCATGCACGAATGCTAACCAACTGAAAACAGGAAGACGTGTGTAAGTGGTACATTAAAGGGGAATTCCAGCACTTTTTCATGAAAAGAAAAGTAAAAAATAACCACAGGGGAGCAACCTAAATATTGAAAACATTTGTAACATATTTTTCATTTAGTCATCTTGCTTTTGCATTGATGAAAATGAATCTAAAAGTTGATTTCAAAAGTGGAAAAAACCATAAAGCTTCTATGTTTTCATAAAATTCATCTTAATCTTAACCACATCATAAATGTAAAAATGATCCTTTTATCTCCTCTGTTTTTCGTCCTCAACCGTAATGAACTCAACTTTCCAGTTAAAGCTTCCATATCATGTCAGGGCTTTGCTATTTCTCAGTCCTCTGTAAATGACATTGGCTGGCAGATGTGAACTCTCACTTCTCTGAGGAAACGTCGAAGAGCTTTTGTGCGCCAAAACCTGACGGTTCATTTATCATCTATGTCTCCAAGTATACATTACTCTCACATTAACAATGCATAATTTTGAGAAAAAATAAAAATAAAAATAAAAAACAGTGTGGAGTTAATAACTCAGACATTAGTTGATTTTTTTGATCACTTACAACAAGTTGTTAAACAAAGCCACTTTGTTTTTTGCAGATTAGAAGCCTTGCTTGTTGCATTTGTGGTTTTCTCTTAACCTGTTTTCATTTTGATAGAGTGCAGGGGTGCAGGTGCAAATGAAGGTGTCAAGACTGAAATACAGAGAAAGGAAATAGCAGTGTGCCTTATCCCCATCTGACACCACTATGTGTAAATGAAAGTACCAGTCAAGCTTGAGGCTCATCTTAGAAATAAAATGAAAGCAAATTGAGACAACTTAACGTTGGTCTTTTACTAGCGATTTTTTTCCCTGTCTTAATGTAGCCACTAGATATAAGTGTCCATCTCATTGCCAAACACCACTTCCTCTTACAATGAAAAAAGTACAAATTTTAGCAATCAGCAAACTAGTCTCATCGAGAAGAAACTTTCTCTCAACTTCACTCAGTTGTAGTATTTTAAGAAGCAGTTAAAACACAACAGAAACGCAGATAATATGACCCACAGACATAAATCCTTTATATAAATATACAGACAGAATGTTTACCTGCTTGTCTGTCTATCGCTGACGTGCCACTGGGACAGACAGAGCCACTTCAGCACAGGTCATGCTGATGCAATGCATTGTGGGATGAACTGACATCTTCATCTCGGTCTTCCTCTACTCTCTCTCTCTCTCTCTCTCTCTCTCTCTCTCTCTCTCTCTCTCTCTCTCTCTCTCTCTC
>JAUBOC010000078.1:12631697-12642722 GCA_032275365.1 Anablepsoides cearensis | reverse complement strand
TCTTCCAAGTTCTGCAGAAGCCTGAAAATCATCCATTCATTCAAATCAGGTGTGTTGGAGCAGAGAAACAAGTAAAAACGTGCATGGCTGCGGCCCTTGAGGACCAGGATTGACTATCCCTGACCTAAAGTAAACTTATAAAAAACATGCAGTGAGAACATGCGCAAAAAAGCCACAGCTAAACCAGGAACGTTCTTCCTGTGTGAACACAGCCTTAACCACAAGACCACTTGTTGATATCAGATCATTCAAGGGAGGAACTGGCGTCTATCAAATTCTCAGAAATGTAGATTTTTTTTGTGAAGCAACACACATCTACAAAAACGTTTCCTACGCTTTTCTACCTCCCACAATTAAACACAGTGCTTCGCAGTACAAGGCATGATATCTGACAACATTGTTAAATAATTATGACATTAAGTCAGTGTTGACTAACACTTTTGTTTTCTGAGCTGACCATAAGTACACAAGAAACGTGTTTGAAAACCTGTCAAAATTACATTCACTTAGTAACCTAGCAACCAGTCAACTCAACATGAAACCTATTCTGATTCTTACAAGTGCCACACGTAATTATATCCCTCCGCAGCCAATCACACGAGGCCTTGAGCCATAAATAACAGTCTGCTCCCCTACAGAGCACAAGTCTGTGCAGCAAAGTCAACACTTTCTCCAGTAGCGAGTCTTGCACTGCGCTGAATTGGTCTTGCTCAGAAAAAAGATAAACAGAGTCAGAAACATGATGATTTCAGAAAAAAAAAAACGATAAAGAACTGGAATAAAGAGGAAAGGATGAACACAGCCTGTGATTACTGAGTTGTAATACAAGCTGGTAAATGCTTGTGTGGTTTTTAGCTGTGTCATTACAGACTTTTGCAAATAGTTGGGAAAAGTAAAACAGCTCTTGTTTAAAAACACTGAAAAAATGGCAGATAGCATTAAATCCAAATTCTATTCAGATATCTTATTCATAAATATTGCATCGTTTCACAAAAAAACAAAAACAAACCATGAACAGTCTCAATAGTCGACTCTCTCGCCTAATCTGCACCCACTCTGCTTTTCAGTCTTGTTAGTCAAGTTTGTATTTTCGCCAGACAAGCGACCGCACGGCTCTGCAAAACAACTTAAGTCTCTTGGAGCATTATATTTAGATTTTATGACCAGTACCGAACCCTGACCCAAGATGTTTTCACCAGGGTTATTTCGGATGCCAAATGAACATGACAACGAGTTATGGATATAATTACAATCAGATCGCATCACATCACATGGTAAGAGGAGGACATTAGAACATTTGGTTGCTCTGGGTGATGAGAGATGAGGTTAGGAATGTGTCTTGCCCAGAAGACATTAGCAACGTTCTGTAAAGCAACAAAACATTTGTAAACTTTGTCTTAACTCTTCAATATCATGGTTGTCATAGAAAGGATGCGTCAGTATGACAAAATGGCTGCATTGCCACATAGTGACAAAGCTATTTCCCTCTTTTTTAAACTTCCTGCTTAGTCTTTTGAAAAACTGCAACTGTTATCAACAAAAATGGCGTTAGATTAAATGCAACATTCTTGTCACACTTCCTGAGTTGGTAAACCCAACTGACAGGAGAACTAAATGGTCATTTTTACACAATAAAAGCAGATAATAGCTGCTGTGTTTTCGTTTAGCCCCTCTTAGAGACTGGGTCAATATCTTATTCCTGTCAATAACTGATAAAGCTTACGCATGTGTTGAGTTAAATTGCAGTATATACCATGTAGGGCAGCACAATATAATGCAAATATTGTCATTGCGAAAACAACCTGTGCAATATCATATCACAAATAAAAAAACGGTGTAAACTGCAATAAATGGTTAGCACAAATGTTTGCATTTGTGCATTTTTTTTCAGCATCAGCCTGATAAATAAAATGGACCTGAGATACCACATCAAATCATAACTGCTTGGTCAGTGGAGAAAATGTTTTTCAATTTTCATATGTTTTTATTGTTTATTTTAAAAAAATTATAGCAATGGACATTCTTTAGTATTTAAAGCATAAGAAAATTTTTTAGAGGGGAGAAGTTTTAAAGTCCTTAAGAAATTGTATTGCATGCTTGTTTCCCTGCTATTGGAGCAACTTTTTTTTTTCAATAAAACTGTCATATTGGAATGGAAATGATGTATTAGTTGTTGCTTTTTTGCTCTGAACCCAGAGCAGAATAACATCAACACTGCCTACCTAAGTATTTGTTTAATTATCTCAAGTCCTATCGCCATCGCAATATTAAACACTGTTATCACACATCATTATCATATCATGAGAGTGTGTGCTTATTAAACACAGAGTTTGATCGTGTGGCTGTGATGGAACTTGCGCAATAAAAAGTCTTTTATTTTGATAAGGAACGTTTTTGCTAAAGGTCAAACTCAGTGTTTCAGATTAATAAGCAATGAAAAGAAAAAGGTAAGCATTGATGGTTTTAATTCCGCCTATGCTGTTATGTTATTTGGGAATCTTGCAAAACAAAGGGTTTCAATTTTAAATCAAATCCACCATTCTAAACAGCTTTACTTTTCAAAGAAGCATTGATAATCTTTAGGCTTTATGTTCTTTTTGAGGTAAAAAAAACTGCGTGTGACCTTTCTCTTTCTCTCATCCTTATTGGGATGCAGGTACCCTACATTCCCCGTTTCAAGGTTTCAAGTTAAAGTACTTGTCCTGTTTTGTAGCGTTGGCACCAGGTCAACAGCAGCCTGGCTAAAATGATGAGTGCGGGATTCTGAAGGGAGCTGCATTTGCCCTGACCTGTCGGTGTCATGTTTGCACAGCACGTACCAGCGAGGAAAGGAGCTGAAATCAAAAGCGATGTATTAAATTCTGCCTCTGTAATCACTTAAGAAAAAAAAAAATCTATCGTCTCTTCTTACAAATGTGCCACTTTGTGCTGTCATCTTTTGGGTTTGCCTTGCTGATCAAGGATGTCATGTGCTTGCACATGGAGTGAAGTTTCTCTATGTTAGGCCTATTTGTGTTAAACTCACTGTAAGACCAACGCCACCTGCTGGAAATAATAAATATGACATGGGGTCAAAAGAAAAACGACTAACATTTATGTGATTGATGATGACTGTATGTAACCAACTCACTTTGTCGGTTAAGTCGATTAAGGATCACTTTACACAGACATTAATTAAGTTCAGTCACAATGCATTTCTGTGATAAAGTGCATCAGAATCTCGTAGAGGCATGTGGAGTGTATCGGTTGCAGAATGAGATTGCAATCAGGGGAGTAACAGCAAATACACTACTCTGTAGCATGGAGGGGGAACCTGGAGTGTGTTATATGGTTTCAAAACATAACAGAAGTAAACAAGAAACCTGATATTATGGTACATTTGGCTGTCTAACATGTGCAACACAAGCCTGTTTACAGTTCAAAAAGCCAGGTTTTAAACAAAATGATATAGATAGAACACTTTGTTTTTTACCTTCTCTGTCCAATACTTTGGTGTGTAATACACTAAATTTTATTTATAGTAGTTATAAGGCAGGTGCTAGCAGTCACAATAACTATCTGACATTATTTCTGGTATGAAATCACTGCTATGTTACTAAAAAGTGTAACTCTAGGTCTATTTTTGTCCATTTGTCTCCAACAAAAACAATACCACAAATGTATAGAAAAACGTAAAGCAGCACTTAGATTTCATCAGAGCTGCTCCAAGAGAGATGACTTAAAGTTATAAAGTCCTTGTAACTGAACTTCACCACTTGATCATGCATCTTCGTGACCACTAGGAGGAGGCAGAGCTGCAGGAATACAGACCTTTCTAAATAAAATTACCTTGAATTAATGCGATTAAATTTATTTTAAACCATCAAACATCAAAGATTAATACCTGCACAGAAGCATTGTTGTTTGCAACATATCCTTTGCTTTGATTTTGCACAATTGTGTTTTTGAAAGTATTTGTATAAACCCTAATCTGTAAAAGGTTCAGTGTTGGGCAATTTTACATAGTTTTGCATATCAGGAAATCAAAATTTAGGGATGTAATATTAAATTACACTTAAGCCACAAAACAAAAAACAAAAGTAATAATTTTTAAGTTTTTTTTTTTTTGGCACTGTAGGCTGTTTAGGTTTTATAAATTTTGAAAAAATATATTGTAAAAACTAAACAGCCTACTGTATTTCTTCAGTCTTGTTTTAGAGTTTAAATAAATATTTATCAAGTAATGTCTAATGATACAAGTACTCAAGGATCCCTTTAAAGACTGATGTGTCACCTTGGCTGTGTGTTTGTGTGTCACATCGAGATAAAGTAAAGCAGAAGGAGTGGCTAAAGGAAATACAATTTTAGGTAAAATTTGTAATTACAAGCATGTGTTACATTAATTTCTAACAACTGATGATCTAAAAAAATGTTATGTTTTGTCTCTACAGAAGGTAATAGCTCATTTTCTACAGTCTGTATTAAAAATTATGTAATTCACATATTATTATTTATGTCTTTGTTTGTTTGACACCACTACAGTTCCATTTTCTATGTTTTGCATTATTTTTATGTCATTTGAAATTGCAACACTGATGTTGTAGACATCTTTTTTGCTGTTAAATTGTTTAAAGAAAAAAAAACATTATTTTTATTACTGAAAGTGAGCTGAAAGGTAAAACCTTAAGTGAGAAAATGAGAGTTTAAGGGTGACAGATAAATAAACTCAGAGAAAGTGAAGAGGTTTGCAGTCAGTTCCATAAAATATTTAGAAATATCCATGATCATTGCTAGGCAACTAGATGTCAGAAATTTTGAGTTAAAGAGAAGGTACCCTACATTCCCCAAAAAAAAACAACAAAAACAAAACAAACAAAAAACTATCAAGAGGATATCACTGTGACAGCACATTGAAGAGGTATGCAATGTTGTAGTTTAGTTATTTGATTTAATTATTGTTTAAATAGTTTTTGGTTTTTGGTTAGTAGTTAATTTAATTCCTCACAAACATTTTAGAAATGATTAGGTATGTATTTACACAAAAAACAGTAAAAACAATGGACTCACCTGTCCGTTTTGGTTTTAGCCCCTCGGGAAGCACTTTAATCGATTGCAAATGAACACTACAATAACTGGAAGGCACCAACGCTGAACTGTGGGGGAAAAGGTAATTTCAGTGTTATAAATACTTTAAAATGTAAATTGTTGTATAGTAAAACAAATAAATGGTTAAAACAACTAACAATTATTAGCTAAAATGTAAAAATAACGAGACATTTGCTGGAAAAGTAAAGAGAGGTCAACGATGAACTCGACCTGTGGAATGCACCTGTGTTGTTGTGGAGTCTTGTGAAGTCTCGCGAGACTTTCGGATTGCGCAGTGGAGATTGGCCGCCATCACTGCACACAAGCTAACATTAGCCGAAACATACTCAGAAGAGCAACTGACAGCAGCCCCAGAAACACAGAGACCGACCCACTCCCCTTACAGGAGGTCACCGAGTTTCTCTGTAGTGTTTTCCTGGCGAGCCCAGCAAACTAGCGGTTGTCTTTCATGTAGTCTTTATGTCAACTTAACGACTCGTTCTTAGTAATCATGTCCAACCTTAAAGGCGGCACCAAGAAGGACACCAAGATGAGGATACGAGCCTTTCCTGTAAGTATTTATTTAGTCTGCATGTAAAGAGACGATAATTTTGACAGTCGAAGAGTTAGCAGATCTTTGTGCTAGCAGCTAGCTAGCATCTCAGCCGATGAAACGTCATTGTCAGGGGAAAAGTGCTGGTACCTGGGGCAGTAGCTTTTTTTTATTGATTCAGTTTAATGTTCGGGTTTATTGGTTTAAATAGATCTGCAATGCTCATCATTAGCTAATGTTAGCATAAATGTAAGAAAAGAAAAAGTAAAAAGCTTGTTAAGTAGCGGGCCTGCAAGCTGACTGAGCCAAGTTTCTGGCAGTCACGGTTTTTGACAGGTTGTACATCATTATGTCATGTCATGTTATGTGCTTTGTTCATTTGTGTCAAAGCATTAATATTTAAGCGCTTCATAGACAATGATGCTTGAGTGGACCAGTCTCACAATGTTAAGGTGATCATCTGTAGTATTCTTAACTATCATACACATTATTTTTTATTGGTATACTTCCTGGGGGTGAATTCCATTTTATTGTTTCAATAAACCTGAGCACATATATCTGCATTGTACCAAGTGTGTAAAGCATCCCTTTGCCTTTAGTTTGATTTTCAGGTAGTCTGTTCGAGAGAATCAGAGGTGATAGCTGAGTTTACATAAGTAACATTCACTCAAATGTTGAGCTCAAGTTCATATTTAAGCCAAAGTAGCCCAGAGTATTTCCATCATACTCGTCAGATTCACTTTAGAGAGTATTTAAATCCAAGCAATGTTAATACATTCTGTGTGAAACATCTGAAAACTGCAGTGTTATTGTTTTTTTTTTACATGACCCAGTCCTAAATTTTCTTTTCAGGTACTCATTTAATTTGTAGATCAGTACATGTATCATCTATCAAATTATGCCTGAGATTCTCTTTTTGCATTAAGCTTTAAACAGTTATGTGCTTAAATGCTACAATGCAGAATGTTTTGTAAATCTAATCCTTCAAATCTATTTTTTAACAATAGATTTAAAATTCCTCTTAAGTGTAGCCTTAAAAAATATATTACTATGATAATTAGCTTTTAAAATGTGGTTAAACAGTCTCACCTTCATTCTTCTATGTCCCTGTAGATGACAATGGATGAGAAATACGTAAATAACATCTGGGACCTTCTCAAGAATGCCATCCAGGAGATTCAGAGGAAGAACAACAGCGGACTGAGCTTTGAGGAGCTTTACAGGAATGCCTACACCATGGTTCTCCACAAACATGGAGAAAAGCTCTACACGGGTCTGAGGGAGGTCGTCACTGAGCACCTCATCAACAAAGTAAAAAATAATAATAATGTGCAAACTATAGACAGTTGTCTAAGTCCCAAGAGCTTACTTGATTCATCTCTTGATCTTTTCAGGTTCGTGAAGATGTTCTAAACTCCTTAAATAATAATTTTCTGCAAACACTGAACCAGGCTTGGAATGACCATCAGACTGCCATGGTTATGATCAGAGACATCCTTATGTACATGGTAAAAGGGCATTTTATTTTTTTTCTGTATCATAGATTATTTTGTCCTTTGTGTTTCCCTCTGCATCCTTTTCTGGACTTTTGTAAAACAGTTTGAATTTATCTGTGGACCAAACAATGAGGCTTTGTTTCCTAATTTGTTCGTTTCAAATGAAAACTGGCAAGTCTAGTTGTTTCATCACATCCTGCCAACAGCGCTATGTGGTGTTTCAGGGGTTGTGTTTTTGGATTACAGTTTGTCAAAATATACAATTGACAACGTTAATGAGTTCAGTTTGATCATTTATTCCAAAAATCTCTTTGCTATGTTCACAAGAACAAGATATCCACCTACATTTTATGTAAGCCAAGAAAAAAACTACTACATGTCTTCCCTGCACAATAATAGGTATTTACTAAGGAAGGATGTTATCTCACAATGTGTCGTCCTCAAGCCTGGTATGAGGAAGTGAAAAGGAAATATAAGTTAAAATTATACCTTGTTGTAGCCATCATGTAGGAGTCAGGATATATATATATTTTGTTAAGTCCAAAGGAAATTTCCAGACCGTAAGATAAGATGTAGGCATTTTTACTACTAATGCATTGTACAAATACAAGCTATAAAACTATATGTTTTTAGTTTTATGTGCTTCATGTTGTCTCTCTTTGCGTTTTTACATTTAGATAAAAAATGACCACAACCCCCCCCCCCTCCCGAAAAAAAAAGTGTTATCTTTAGGTTGAGTGATGGTAATGGAAACAATATATTAGTAGTACTAGTTCAATCCCTCTTGTACTTCTGTTGGCCACTTAAAAACAGTAATTCTTTGCATTTATATGATATTTTTTATTTCTGCTCATATTTACCTCATACCACTACAATATTCAGACTGAATATGATGTCTGTGTTCAGGGAAATGTGGAATTCAGATTCTTGCCTAAGGATACTTTAATATGTGGACATGGAAAACCAGTAATGAATTTACAGATCTTTTTTGACTGGTGGATGATTTTGCTCTATGCTGAGCCACTGCTGAGAAGAGTAGTCATGTTTTGCAATGATCAAATAAAAATAATGATGGGATTACCATGGCTGAGTATGGAGAGACTCTGCTTGACAGTGTGGTTTCTCACATCATGAGACATAAAAATGTCATGAGTGAAAATAATTAATTTTCAATTTAAAATATGTCCATTTATAATGATGTCTTTATTTGTGCTCTTTTTTTTTTGTTGTAAATATATTTCCTGTTGCTGATTTATTTATTTATTAATAAGATAAGGAAAATGTTTTGTGCAGTATAGTTGCTGGAATGACAACTTACTGAGAAAAAAAAACAGAACAAAAAAATTGTAAATTAAGTACTTTTTGTATGTAACTTAACTTCTGATATCAGTCTTGCATTGGTGATTCCTGGCCTGCTACAGTTCGAAAACAGTGTAGATAGATGTTTGTATCAAAAATATTTTCTCACAGCAATACTTTGATAAAACACATATCCAGAGCTTTGTACTATGAAAGAGTATTCATGCCGATTTCAACTTAAAAACGGTTTTCACTAAGCTGATTTCACAGTGAATGTCTGCTTTAATCAAAAAAAACAAACAAAAAAAGGATCCAACTTACTATGTGCCAGTTTTTTTTTTAATACAGAGACAATGTACAACATGTCATTAACCTTTTATAAGGAGAGATGCATGGTACCAGGTTATAGCAAAGAATGCTAATTTCCACCTGCAGTCCCTGGACAGGTTGATTTTTCTTTTTTTTTTTGTGTATTGCATAACTTTTCCCCCTCATTTCCACTTCTTTTAGGACAGGGTCTATGTTCAGCAAAACAGTGTGGAGAATGTGTACAACCTTGGCCTCATCATCTTCAGGGACCAGGTGGTGCGCTATGGCTGCATTCGTGACCACCTGCGACAGACACTGCTGGACATGATTGCACGGGAAAGGAAGGGGGAGGTTGTAGACAGGTATGCGTTTTGTAGTTTTAGATGAGCTGGTTAAATTGCAATCACTGGAAGGTTGCTCTAAGAAATCAGATATGTTTGGTGAACTGAGGATTTGGCATCAGGGAGTCATGGAAGTTATCTAATTTTATCTTTATTTATCCACTGTAATTCTCAGGGGTGCCATCAGAAATGCCTGCCAGATGCTGATGATTCTTGGTCTGGATGGTAGATCTGTGTATGAAGAAGACTTTGAGTGCCCTTTCTTAGAAATGTCTGCTGAATTCTTCCAGGTATGTTTGGAATGGCTTGCTTTGTGCTCTTGTTTTTTTTTTTTTTTTTTCCCAGATCTGAAAGATCGGTATCATTGCCCAATGTTTAATCTCATTTAGATGGAGAGCCAAAAGTTCCTAGCAGAAAACAGTGCCAGCGTCTACATAAAGAAGGTAGAAGCCAGAATCAATGAAGAGATCGAGCGGGTAATGCACTGTCTGGACAAGTCTACAGAAGAGCCCATTGTCAAGGTAGTGGAAAGGGAGCTGATTTCTAAACACATGAAAACCATTGTGGAGATGGAGAATTCTGGTTTGGTCCATATGCTGAAGAACGGCAAGACGGAAGGTGAAAGACTTTTTTAACGACAAGTTTTCTCATTATAAATAGTTCGGTTTAACTTCAAACTACTAACGCATGTTTTGTCTTTATGTATTCCCCTCAGACCTGGCGTGCATGTACAAGCTGTTCAGTCGAGTACCAAATGGCCTTAAAACAATGTGCGAGTGTATGAGCTCGTATTTGAGGGAACAAGGCAAAGCTCTGGTGTCTGAAGAAGGAGAGGGCAAGAACCCCGTTGACTACATTCAGGTGTGTTCACTAAACATTGTCAGTACAAAACAAGTAATCCTTTAAAGCCTTCCTGACGTGGAAGTGTGCTTAAGATTGTACCTCACTGTGACATTCCTTTTATTGATGTTTCCTCAACAGGGTCTGCTAGACTTGAAGACACGATTTGATCATTTCCTCCTCGAGTCTTTCAACAATGACAGACTCTTTAAACAAACCATTGCGGGAGACTTTGAGTATTTTCTCAACCTCAACTCCCGCTCGCCAGAGTACTTGTCACTTTTTATTGATGACAAGCTCAAGAAGGGAGTGAAAGGGGTATGTGACTTTAGAACAAAAGAACTAGGTGTATTTTTAGAGTCATACTTTTATTTGACATCATTTTTTTCTGTACTGTTTGAGCAGTTGACAGAACAGGAGGTGGAGTCGATTCTTGACAAGGCCATGGTGTTGTTCCGGTTCATGCAGGAGAAAGATGTTTTTGAAAGGTACTACAAACAGCATCTGGGCCGCCGGCTTCTCAGCAACAAGAGTGTCTCAGATGACTCAGAGAAGAACATGATCTCTAAGCTAAAGGTAAATCACTTCAAACATGTCTGAACAGCTGGCTCCTGTTTTGTAGTTACTTACAGCTTCAGTCTAAATCTTGTTTAGCGGTTTTGGCTCATTTTCTCCACCGTTGTTTCTCACAGACAGAATGTGGCTGTCAGTTCACCTCAAAACTGGAAGGGATGTTCAGAGACATGAGCATCTCCAACACTACTATGGATGAGTTCAGACAACATATACAAACGACATCGGTAAGACAAAACGGACATTGTTTTGATTGGGTCACAACTCTTTTACATGTTATTTTTTTTGTTGCTTCTATTTTTAACGTAATTTAAAAGCAGGCAAATAACTACAAAATATAGTAAAATGTTGCCATAAAACTTCCTGTTCAACAAGTGCTCAAAGTAAAATGTCAGTCAAGTGTAAATACTCCCCCAGCAAATTTCATGTTATAATTTAACATTTTACTGCATGATAGAATCTTTTAACCAATATGTTTACAGTGGGGAGAACAAGTATTTGATACACTGTTGATTTTTCAGGTTTTCCCACTTGCAAAGCATGTAGAAGA
>JAUBOC010000078.1:12612998-12630522 GCA_032275365.1 Anablepsoides cearensis | reverse complement strand
TTCTACATGCTTTGCAAGTGGGAAAACCTGAAAAATCAACAGTGTATCAAATACTTGTTCTCCCCACTGTATCTGTAAAACCATTTCCTGCTTTCAGGCATCCCTGAGTGGTGTGGATCTCACAGTAAGGGTCCTCACCACTGGTTACTGGCCTACACAGTCTGCAACACCCAAATGCACCATCCCCCCTGCTCCCAGACATGCCTTTGAAGTCTTTAGAAGGTAAGGAATACTGCGAAGTAAGGGGGTGTTGCTATTCAACGGAAAGCTTTGTGTTATTTTGTATTATATATGTGTACTTGGAACTATTTTGCTTTTATTTTTTAGGTTTTACCTCGCTAAGCACAGTGGAAGACAACTGACACTACAGCACCACATGGGCGGAGCGGACCTGAATGCAACTTTCTACGGAACTATTAAAAAAGTACAAAAACACTAAAGGGTTCCGCTTTAGTAAATGATCTTTAAGACAGCTTAGTGTATTAAAAATATTAGTTTTTTGCTTTAGAGTCTTGCTTTTGTTCCTATTTTTATCTTCCTTTTCTGCAGGAGGATGGTTCGGAGGTGGGTGTAGGTGGAGCCCAGGTCACAGGTTCAAACACCCGAAAGCACATCCTGCAGGTCTCCACCTTCCAGATGACCATCCTCATGCTCTTCAATAACAGAGAAAAGTGCACTTTTGAGGTGGGAGCACATTTAACACTTTGCTTTTTAGGGTATCAGAGTACATCCTTCTGTTCAAAAAGGTGTACTTAGTTAACAGTGTTTAGGTATGTTTGAGTGTAGCATCCATATTTATGGCAGGAGCCAAGATGTACCCACAGCATTACATTGCACCAATCAACTTGTCCTATAATGCAAATGCCTAAATCCTGCCAATCATCAGGAGCCACTTTTAAAAAGCTGTTTTTTAACTTCTAGTCATAATGTTATTGTTAGTCATTGCGTGTGCGTTTTTATTCCTTATTGTCCGTTTTAAACACTTTCAATAGGATATTCAGCAGGAGACTGATATCCCTGAGAGAGAGCTGGTGCGAGCGTTGCAGTCTTTGGCCTGTGGGAAACCCACCCAGCGAGTTCTCACAAAAGAGCCTAAGTCCAAGGAGATCGAGAACGGACATGTGTTTACAGTCAATGATCAGTTTACATCCAAGCTGCACAGAGTTAAAATACAAACCGGTGAGTAAAATGTGGGCAAAAGTTTCACCTCTGGGGGTCAAGTTCTGTCATCTGCTGTTTGTATCTTTAAAAAAGTGGTGCATATTTTATGAATTTCAAATGATTTTGTGCTAATACAATTTGTAATATTTGCCTATTTAAATTTTTCTAATGAATATTTGGTATTTACACAGTACTGTACAATACAAGCATTTAGTACCATAAACACATTTCGTAAAAAAAACAGCATGTAAGATGTTTTCCAAGTTCTCGCCGTGAACTTTCTTACACCTGTACCGTACTTTACTAGTTGCTGCGAAACAAGGAGAATCAGATCCTGAAAGAAAAGAAACACGGCAGAAAGTGGACGACGACAGGAAGCACGAAATCGAGGCAGCGATTGTCCGAATCATGAAGTCAAGGAAGAAGATGCAGCACAATGTTCTGGTGGCAGAGGTAGATATTTCATTTAAATTGATTTCAGTTCTATTTCACACACAGTTTTTCTTTTTGGAAACAGGTTATGTCAAGTTCTTGAGTAGTTATTGTCAGTTGCTCGCTCATTCTGGAGAAGCAAGAAGGAGTTTTGTAAAGATTCCTGTGAGATTACATAGATAATTACCCAGAAAATACTTGCTTTCAAATACCGTCTGTCCCACACATCTTGTGCAACACCTTGCAGTTAAACAGCTTGATTCCAAAAAGACAGTGTTAAAAGTCACGTTGTATTTGCTCAAAAATGTTTGAGGACCAAATTGAATTCTACTTTCTATTTAGAGTAGAAGTTACCTTTGCTCTTCTATAAGGAATCCTCCCTTCATCTCCTCACTTGCAGTGCACTAAAAGTTTAAAGAGCTACAGTATCTCTAATGTTAAGTTGCGCCTTTCTTGTGTCACTTTGTGTTTTCAGGTGACTCAGCAGCTTCGAGCACGCTTCCTCCCCAGTCCTGTGGTAATCAAAAAGCGTATAGAGGGACTAATAGAAAGAGAATATTTGGCGAGGACGCCAGAGGATCGTAAAGTGTACACCTACGTTGCGTAAAAAGGTGGACTCTAAGCAAATGCAGAGAGCGGATGGGAGTTGTTTTCTTTGGACTGTTGTTACGCATGGACTGTAAGTTCATTTTACAGACCAAGACTGGGAACCTGATTCACTGTCTTTATTTTGCAAAGATGTGGTAAAACCTCATAAATGGGAAGTAAAATCTTAACACAGACAATAAATAAAAAAACCAATTCATCAGATCCTTTAGATAACTTTTAAATCAGGCCCAGTCTTCCTATTCCCTGTGAGTTTTTACATGGACAGATCCAGCTAAAAGCTTTTCACTGTTTTACCCTTGTAGAGATCAAACTTGCAAAGAATCCCTTGGGAAAATGTGAATGCACCATGTTTTTTTTTTTCTGTTTTTTTTTTTGTTTGTTTGTTTCAGTACTGTAAAAAATAAAGTTATTAAAAACAACAAAAAATGTGGGTTGTTAGAAAATAAAAGTGGGTTTTGTTGCTCTAGTTTGTCATTGAACGGTGTTACTATTTTACATTTGTTAAAATTGGAGAACACAAATATGGAAAGAAAAATGAGGAACAATTTGTTTTTTAGTCAAGAGACTGTCAGAAATTCAGATTCAGTTAGTTTAAAAGGAAAACTTAAACTTTTGTGTTTTTAACAGCTTTGTCTTAATATCAGCCTTTTATTGGCAATTATTTGGTTAACTTATATATAGCATGCCCCATCGCTACTTTAGCTGTTGTACTATATGTCCCTTTAGAAACTTTATTTTTTTAAATAGGAAATTCCTATTCACCGCTGAGTACAGTGTCAGTCATGTAACAGTTTTGGAGAAAAAAAAATCAGTGTAGTATTACTATCCATATAAATTTGTAAAACTCAAAATTAGGCCAGAGATTTTGAGTTTTAATAGTGTCTGTAATTATTTAAAACCTTACCATTATCTTACTGAGTCATCCGATATCTTGCGTTAATGGAAGTTTAATGCAAGGCCTTGTTGCAACTTAGAGACTTCCCACGCTGCTGTTCAGTCTTTAAACAGGCTCTTAGTCTAACAATAGTATGCTCTCAGTAAGAAGGTGTGTCGAGGATTATTGATCATTTGTGGAGTGCGGAGCTTTAGGTTTGTTCTCCAAAGAGGCGGTAAGAGGAGAGGGAAGTGGTGCAACAACTCCAAAGAGTTGGATACTTCCTACTTTAAAACCAGCTGCTGCTGTTGAAGCTATAGTACTTCAGAGATGTGACGTTTGCAAACATTCTGAAACTTTTGAACGGCTCTTTAAAAGGAATGAAGGGAACTGAGTCACAGACAGCTTGGAGCTGTTTGGTTTTTATTATTTTATTTTTTCCTCAGAAGCATACAGTGCTTATAGCATGGCTACTTCACCATGTATAGTTATACTTAATTAATGATGTCTCTAATGTTTAAAATTAAACTGCTTTTTGAAAGAAACCTCAAGATACTTTCAAAGAGCCACTTATCCCCTCTCTAATTGTACTCTAATTCCGATATTTTATTTTATTGGCTTGTTATAAGAAGCGTCATATATCTCCTTTCAAAAAATTAATTGTGTGGGGGAAAAAAAAAACATTTTTGTTTTTTATAAACTGCCGAATTATTTGATACTTATTAACACTTATGCTGTGTAACAGAATCTAGACAAAGTCAGGTCTGGATGGATCCAGAGGACCATTAGGATCAGCTCCATGCTGCGACTGAACAGCTTGGGTCAGAGCCTCCAGCTGAGCTATGAAACTTTGAATCTCTTCATCAGAACTGTGAGTCCAAGCCAGGGGGAGGTGGGCCGGAACAGCCTGACGATCTGCAAACACAATCAGAGGAGCTGATGTTTGAGCTCATTGATATTGAAAAAAAAAAAAATACAAGCACCTGTAATATTTGTAAGAAAAATACAATCTTCTGTTCACCTTGGAAAAATTGCCCGCTGCATGTTCTAGCAGCAATTTTGGACAGGGCTAACCACACAACAGTGTCGGCTCCTTGTTCTGCAGTGCGTAACCTGTCCCCCATCATCTGGTGGAACTGAGGCATTGATGTAGAAACAGCTGGATGCAAACACAAAACCATACATGAAACCATAATTGTTATTAAAATAATGTTCTTGTTCAAGCAAAATGTTTATGTATCCCTATAGTTAAAAGTTTCTTATCTAGTTATACATCATAATTCAAAAGTTGCCATCTTTAAAGCAAACTTATTATATCTCTTAGCTTTATTTATTTAGTCTGAAGACTTATTGACAGTACCTGGTGTATCTACCCAGCCAGGATGCATGACTGAAAAGTGAACAATGGGGTAGGTTTTGGCCCAGTGTTCTGTTAGCACCACCTGCTGTCTCTGGAAAGAAACAACATATTCTTTTATAGAAACATTCATTTTCCAATTTATATCTCACCTCCATCTTCTTCAGCTGAATTGACTTTGTTTTAAGAATATTATCTTGGTCAGATTTGGATTTTAATCTTATCTTCAGCTGCTACCTTATTCTGAGCGTAGACCATGACGCCATCAAAGTAGTCCTTCTCTGACTGCAAGTCATCCACTCTGAGTTTCTGGACCAGCATGCCTCCTGAGGACACGGTGATCTAACAGGGAGAAAACAGCCACAGCAGCATGGACAAAAGTGGCATTATGCCGTTCTCATGATCCAGATGAAAACGCTTTTTGTGTGTACTCAAGCATGAAATCGTACCACTCTGGGGTCCCGACTCTTCTGTAGAAGTGGTATGAGCGTCTGAGTGAGAATATAGACTCCTACAGAAGCAGAAGAATAGAACTGATTTAATACTGTTTAGAGACATGGCTCATTCTGAGCAACGGGACCGGGTCTCACCCATGGTGTTGGTGGCAAAGTTCATCTCCAAGCCCTCTGCATTGAGCTCTCGCTTGTGCACCATACAACCTGCGTTGTTGATCTTCCGCAACATTCATTAAAGTCAGACAAAACTATAAAGTTTATTTAGTTTCTATAAAAATCTGCAAGTTTAATAGAAAGTGGGTGAATGATATTTACCAACACGTTCAGATATGAATACTGCTTCTTGAAGGCCTCGGCAAACTCCCAGACTTGGCATGTTTGAGACATGTCGACAACATGGACGTACACCTCCTACAATAACATGTATGAGTCTCCTTCACTGATATCATGTAGCAGTTTAATGTCAATTTGAATTAAACACACTCACCGTGTTCCCAGATGCAGAAACAATGTCTGATTTGGCCTCTTCTGCTCTGTCCTTGTTCCTACACACCATGTGGACCGTCCCGCCTGGACACAGAACATCAAGCTTTACTTTATGTCAGAGTGAGGCATGTGATGGAGAAGACAGCTCAGCAGACTGGAATACCTTTCTTGGCTATGGCCATGGCTGTTGCTCTGCCAATTCCACTGTTAGCTCCGGTGATCATGAAGGATCGACCCACAACGGACACGTCGAGGTCCTTTGGCTCAAAGTCTTTAGATGCTGTCTCGAATCCTTGCCTAAATGCACAAAGAATATAAACTATTCAATGTTTGTGGCAAAGTAAAGAGAGAGCTAAATATATGACAATGTTAGTACAACCCCCAAACACCAAGACTTTATTTATCCCACCATCTATAGCTCACAACACCATTAAAAATGTGTTTTAATATGGCAATTTTAAATAGACAAATCAAAATTTGAAATTCCTTTTTTGGAAACCACAAACACCACATCCTCTGTTATCAGTGCACAATTCAAAATCTCGCCTCTCTGATGGGGCAGCATTCAATTTTCTGGAATGGACAGCTTACACACTTGGAAGAGCTCCATTGATGCAGAAAAGTACTAAATGATTTTAGAGCGACATAATGCTCCACTCCATACAATATCTTTTTCGGGGAAGGCCTTGCTAATTTCGGCAAGACATCACTAGACTGCATGCTCAAAGTAGATGAGTCCAGGTGCTGAAGTTCAGGCTTTTCATCAATTGAAAATGTTTGATGCATCATGAAATAAAAAAAAACACCATCTGGTCTCCTCTTCTCTTAGAAATGTACACTGTTGTTTAAAGAGGAGGGTGTAGGGAACTGGGAAACATGAGTCTGTCCCAACGTTTTGAGATGTGTTACGGCCGTCAAATTCAGAATGACCTTTCCCCCCTCAAAAAACCCAAAACTATTTCTTAGTTTAAACGTGTGTTTTATGTTCCATTGTGAATAAAATATGGGTGTATGAGATTTGCAAGTCACTGCGTTCCATTTTTATTAACACTTATACAAGTCTTATCCCAGCTCTTTTGAAACTGAGGTTATGCAGTAATGTCCCATTACCAAACTGTCAATAGATCTATTGTATGTGTGCATAAAGGGTCAGTTTGTGTGGTGATTTGTGCCACACAGAGATCAGACCATTGATGTCTCTTTGCAAAACAACACTCAGACTTACACTCAAATAGAAATAAACAATACACCAAACACACCAGAACTGCTACAGAACTGATTTTAAAATAAAACATCTGTCTTTTATCATATCCAGACTGCAGAGCAGCAACAAAGTGACACTAACCTTGTGTACTGGTGGATCCCATTCAAAAACCAGACGGTATTTCTGTACAGAGACATGATAGCAAGTGAGCAGCAACCCCTACAGTGTTGCAGGTGACCAGCTCCCTCCTGAAAAACCCAGTCTGGGACAGTTCAGGGTCACATGAAGCAGATGCTGCACTTGCTGCTCCCTACCGATCCTGCATGGGAATAACACTTCAACCCTCTCTACCTCCCCCTCCTCCTCTCTCCTCTCCCCACGGTGATAAGTTAAAGTTTTATCAGTTCGGTCATTTACATGTAACGCAGCGTGCTTCTGGCTGAGCAGATCCCATCTAAAACAGAACCAATCCAGATGCGCGTGAGGTCAAATGACGCGTCCGTGCTCCGGCAGCCAGAGGGGCGGAGTTTAAGCACTTTTTTTCCACCCCGGCTGCTCTTGTCGACGGACGGATAATGTATTCAGCTGGACCTTTTGACCCTTTGTGAGGGTTAAAGTGTATGTTTTTCTTGCTGCCTTACACAGTTTGTAACCTTTGTCGTCGCGTCAAAATGGTAAGTGTTTCTTAAGGATGGTTTGTGCGCATGCTCGTACCGGGAAGGTAGCGTCAGCCTAGCTGTTCACCTGTCGCACCTGACAGCAGGTAGCTAACGCTTTTTTACGCTACTTCCTTTAACAAAAGTCTAGCTTTCCTGGCTTTTATCAGGGTGCCGAAGAGCAGTAGCATTTGCTTTATTATTGGATTTGTGATACTTTATATTGAACAGTCAGAAATAAGGTGTGTCTTTCTTAAACCGGTGTATTCTGTAAAACAGGTTTCGTCACGTTCCCACCCATCATGGCAGTAATGCTTTGCCTTTAATTTGCCTATGGGTTGAACACACTCAGGTGATTTTCTGCTTATTGATTCTTTGATAGAAATATTTGAAGTTAGTGGGATGTTTAGTGTCTATAACACATAAACAATGCCATATTGTTGATTTCAGATTTATTTCAGTGGATACTGATCTGTCCTCATTGTTACTGGACCCCTCACACTGAAATTGTATACCAGGTTTTCGTACCCTGTGTTACTGGAATACTTTATTCCGAGGTTTCCTTCAATTACATTATAGTATTTTAATAATATTCAATAAATGAGAAATTTTGTCATAAAACCACTTTTTAAGTCTAGACATTCCACACTACCCTTTGCAGTCCCTTTTTAAATAATTTACAGACAAAATATTTGCAAACAAAAGAAACTGTAGTATTTAAGACTCTTCCCAAACATCATTACCACAAATTAAACACTTTAGGACCTAACAGAACCTTGAGGGACTCCTCATTTTATTACTACAAGCTCTGATTATTCATTTTCAGACTGTATAAATTGTTTTCTGTTAGTGAAATGACTAACTAACATTATGGGTATCCTTAAACCTGTAATATGGAGAGCAACAAATATCTTTAAGTTGCATCAAAGTATAGCTATAGCTGTACAGATATACAGAAAAATATTATTTAAGCTGACCAGGGTGTAGCCTCTGGTTACAACTGTAAGGAAATACAAAATAAATATGAAAAAATGTGACATGAGAGATATGACAGAAGAGGCAAAACTATGGGTCTGTTTTTAAGCACTTTTATTGGTAACAGAAGTGGGAATAAATATGATGGAGCTGCCATCAACTTATACGTATCGGAAATGTGACACTGATTCCACACTTTCTTAGGAATGACATGTTTTTTTTTTGGTAAGATCTTATTTCTAAATACAACTTCTTATTCTATCATTTTAATGAGGTAGAAAAAGCTTTTTTTCAAAACAGAAAAATGAAACATTTAAATATCATCAGGTAAAGTGTGTGTGTGTGTGTGTGTGTGTGTATAAATATAATCTCAAAATTAGAATATCATAAAAAAAAGTAGATTTATTTCAGTAATTCCATTTTAAAAAGTGAAACTTGTCAAGTCAACAGTCTTGAGTGTGTAGCCTACAGAACTAGACTGAGAGACCATTTAAGGGCCTTTGCAGGTGTTTTGAGTTAATTAGCTGATTAGAGTGTGGCAGGTGTCTTCAATATTGAACCTTTTCACAATATTCTAATTTTCCGAGATACTGAATTTGGGTTTTCATTAGTTGTCAGTTATAATCATTTAAAATTAAAATAAATAACATTTGAAATATATCAGTCTGAGTGTAAAGAATGATTATAATATACAAGTTTAACTTTTTGAATGGAGTTACTGAAAGAAATCAACTTTTTCACGATATTGTAATTTTATGACCAGCGTGTGTGTGTGTGAATCAAGGAATGTGATGTAACTTAATCTTTCCAGTTCAAAACATGTTCTCTAAATTAGAGGCACAAACTCTCTTCTGTCTTTTGTTATCGGTCTTCACAATGTTTTGTTATTTCCATAAAAACAATGAATCATGTAAAGAGCAGACAGAATATCCAGCCCCTATGTCCCTGTTTGTGTCTACTGTAGTTAATAATTTCCTTTGCATTAACTTTGTGGTAATCTAGTGTGTGTTTGTGTGTGTGTACTGGATTGGATCCGACACGTTTCTTCATCAACCGCGCCGATTTAATAACTTAACTTCCTGACCACGTCCGTGTCGTTAGATGCGCTTCCTGCTGCTCTTCAGTCGCCAGGGGAAGCTGCGTCTGCAGAAGTGGTTCACGGCGCTGACGGACCGTGAAAAAAAGAAGATCATCAGGGAAATGACCACCATCGTGTTGGCCCGGCAACCGCGTTCCTGCAACTTCCTGCAGTGGAAAGACCTGAAGATCATTTACAAGAGGTGGTACACACCTTGCACATTTGTCTGTTTGCAGGAGCACTTCATCACTTGTATCGACACACATTTTACATTGTTTTTGCTTTGCACTAAGAACTTTGTGTCCTCTTATTCTTAGGTATGCAAGCTTATATTTCTGTTTGGCTGTGGAGAACCAGGAGAATGAGCTATTGGCCCTGGAGGTTATTCACCGCTATGTGGAGCTGCTGGACAAATACTTTGGCAATGTATTTCAGTTTTTATTCAGTACAACTATAAATTGAAGCAATGCTAAAAAAACAAAAAACTGCATGTGTTTTTGTCATATGATTTATAATGTGTGCACGTCACTAACCTGATGCGATAGCCATGTTAATCCCCATCATGCCTCGTCTCAGGTGTGTGAGCTGGACATTATCTTTAACTTCGAGAAGGCCTATTTTATCCTGGATGAGTTTTTAATGGGAGGAGAGATCCAAGAAACCTCTAAACAGATTGTGAACCGCGCCATCGAATCCTCTGACATGTTACAGGAGGTAGGACGCCAAGCAAGGCCTACACACACAAACACACACACAGTATTTTTTTATTCAGCACCGTTTGAAACGTCTAACATCTGTTGCAAGCCTCGGCCTCCTTAAAGCAACAGTGACATATTTTGAAACGTACTTTAAGTCATTTGTGTGTTGGTTTTTCTTTCTGTGAAGTTGTGGTTGTGGGACATCTAAATATCTGACATTGGTGCACAGTGATTTGCTTGGCAGCGTTACTCAGGCTCTGATGAGAAGATTTATTTAGTACATGTAGATTAGTCAGTGTGTGGTTGAATGATTAATTAACAGTGGTGCTGCTCAATCCCTGTCGTGCCCTTGTTTTGCTTGTAGCTAGAAGGCATGAAGATGTGAGCCTTTTTTTTAAATTAGTGCTTATGTTTCTGTTTGTCCTCCCTTCATGTGTGCACATCTGTCTCTTCCTCTGCCACATATTGTGAGCGAGAGACAGATTCCCCTGGCGTAAACTTTAGTCTTTGGTTGATGCTTCCCCCCCTATTCCCTCCCTCTTTAGGCTCATGGGTCTGTGTGGCGCCATCGTTTAACTGGGTGTGTTGTCCTGTGCTTCCCGAATAGGGCTGACTAACCCTTTTAAATCTAGGGCTGGATGATGTTCAGTGTAGCCTCCCTGTTCATTTTGACCATTATCGCTTCAGGATGACCACAGTGAGTGGTATGAGGTGGAGCTGTTTGGACCTTGAATAT
The DNA here is from genome assembly GCA_032275365.1 of Anablepsoides cearensis. Lineage (NCBI taxonomy): Eukaryota > Metazoa > Chordata > Actinopteri > Cyprinodontiformes > Rivulidae > Anablepsoides > Anablepsoides cearensis. Next base: position 12,619,801 of record JAUBOC010000078.1, on the reverse strand, counting down.
GGACAGACAGGTTAGAGGCTGTGCTTGTGTTGGTGACCTACATGTGTGTTGCTGTGCTCAGCAGGTGATCTGTAGCTGTGTGCCTGCGCATGATTAAACGCATTATTAGTCTGGTGTCTTTAATCGTCTCAAAAGCCGATCTTTTTTTTTTTGTTGTTGTTGTGCGTTTGTTTTCCAGACCATGGAGGAGTACATGAGCAAGCCTGCGTTTTAACCTGCGAAGAAAGAAGACCGGAAGAGCCCACTCACTACACCACGTACTGTATCTGCGTCAATGAAGTTTCTGAAAATGAATATGCTTACTGAACCTTTTTCTTAAAAAAACAAAACAAAAAAAAAACTGTTTTTTAGTGCCTGCTCACCACCTGCCTGAAGGTTGTTTTTACACTGATTGTTAATGAAGTTCTGTTAGAGGAAGATGGGGGTTTTGAAAATCATAACAAGTTTAAAATTATATTATGAATTAATATATTGGAGGGTAATAATTTCACTTTGAAATGTCTGATTTCGGAACAATTGTGTTATTTATGATGCTTCACTTAAAATCTTACTGGTTTTATCACCAGCAGATTTAAAAAAAGAGTTTTTTCTATTAAGGAGCTGTCTGTGTCAGTTTTTTTTTTAATAATGCACAATTTATGATTAAATGTTTATTTTAATGAATCATTTTGTCACATTGTTGTATTGCATGTTTTTTTTCCTCATTATTTTCTGGGTTTCCTCCCACAGACCAAAAACAACCCAAAAATTCTCCATATAGTTGTTAGAGTGGAAATAGTTGTCTCATTTGTCTGTATGTGTCCCCCCATCCCCGTGATGGACTTATTTGTCCAGGGTACCTGCTGGACATGAGCACCAGTGAGCCCTGGGACCCAGAAAAAGAAGTAAACAAAATGGATGGATGGGTTCTAAATGCACTCGAATCTGATTCTAAGCTGCCTATGATGTTTTTTTTTGTGAGTTTAATAAGGCAACACAACCCAGCAAGAAGAAAAATAATACAGCTGATGCTTTATTCATCTGTGACACATTGTTGAACATGTACAAAATGGTTTAAAAACGAGCAATAAGCACAACCACGGTTAGGCCAACGATACAGAGCTTCGCAGTATGAAAGGGTTAGAAGGCAGGCGACGGTCTGATATTTAGACTTAATTACTCTGAACGATAAATCCACAAACCCTGAATAATATCACGAGTCACTATGACACTCGTCCTATATGCAGCAGGCAATCCCCAGTATTTTTCCTTTTCGGAGTGCTCAAGTATAAGTTTCCAAAGAAATAAAACCAAAAAAATCCCAGTCGGGATTTACATTTGATCATTTACATGTGTATTGACATAAATAGCTTGACATAGTAGGTGAAAAAACATAATTCTGTTGGATATAGATTCAAATTGTTTACAAACACTGTTCAGTGTAAACATTTAACATCACACCATCAATTTGTGGATTGGATTGATCACCCTTAATCTCTTCTGGTCTCCTTAAAATATTCCTAGAAGGTTCTTGCAGCAAGTAGGGACAGTCAGTTAAGATTCTCTATATTTTATGTCTAAGTTTGCTATAGATTGTTTATTATTTTTTTATTTGTTAGGGTGTTATCAGCTATTGTTCTTTATGATAGAAATGTGTAAACTAGATCACGTCCACCAAACGTTATGTTTTTTGAGACAGAATATAAATACTATATTCATATAAATGCAGAGAGGAAAGGGGGGAGGGATCAGGTTACATCCCTGCTGCCTTTTTCTCACGGTGCTCCTCTTCTCCCTCAGCCGCGGTTTGCGGAGCGGATGTCTTGGCCGGCATCTCCTCCTGCACCTCGGCGGGCGCCGCGTTCTCCTCCGCGGCCGCCTCGAGGTCCCGCTTGACCCCCGGCCGCGTCTCAGGGTCTGCCTGGGCCATGTAGTCCTTCACGGCGCGCTCGTACAGCTCGTAGGGGAACTGGCCCTTCAGCTGCGCGCGCGTGTCCCGCTTGCTGACGGTGTTCGGGTACTCTGTGAGGATCTTGGCCGCCAGGTAGGTGGTCACCTCGTCTTCGATGTCCCCGTCGTCGTCGTCGTCCGGAGCGTCGGCTTGGCGCTTCAGAGGCATTTTGTTCAGCTCGGATAAAAACAGGTTCTCTCTGCGGCCCGAGGGTGGGGGGATCTTCACCGGACCCGCGCTCCCTCCTGCGGGGCTGGACACCGCCGGGATCCTGTCCGCGGATGAGGCGGTCTTCATGGGTCTCTGCACCACGGGGTACTCGTTGCTGATGGTCTCCACCCCGATGATGTCCAAAAAGTCCTCCCTGTCCATGTCATCGGTGGGGGGTTTGGCCTTCAGCGGCAGTCTGCGGCTGAAGTACCTGATCTTGGGGGTCTGCCCGGCCGCCGTGTAGCGGGTCAGGGCCTGGGGGTCGCGGTGGAGCTTGCGGAGCTCCTCCGTCAGCAGCATGTCGATGAGGTCCTGGGGCGGCACGTGGAGCTTCAGGGACAGCTCCAGCAGCTCCTTCACCGTCCGCGGGTCCACGATGGAGGGGCGGATCAGCCTCTTCTGCTCCCCGGTCTGATCCCTCTTCTGGGTCTGGTCGCTCATCTCCAGCACCTTCAGCAGGTAGTAGTCCACCAGCTTGGTGTCGTCATCCGCGTCCTCCTGGTTCTGATCGGCCCGGCGCCGCGTCTCCTCGCGCTCCGACTCCTCCTCCTGGTCGCCGAGGGCCCGGTCCATCTCCTCGTGGCTCCGGTTCACCACCTCTTCCGTCTCCTCCCTCTCCTCCACGGGGACCCACTCCTCGCCCCCGGCCACGTCCTCGTAGGCCTGGTTCCTCTGACCGAACCTGTTCCCGCCGTTCTCCTCCTGCTCATCGTCATCCCCGAACACGCCCCTCTTCTGCCCGGGCATGGGGGGCATCCTCCCGAGCTCGTCGAAGATGGATCTTAAGTTGGCCAGGCTCTGCGGGGTGTACTGCTCGTCCAAGTCCTCCGTAGCCCGCTTGGAGGCGTCAGTGTTCTCCTCGTCTTCAAACATCAGCGGGTACTTCTTGTGAGGTCTGGGGAAGTTACCGTAATCCGCCGGAGGGCTTCCGGGCATCTCCTTGGCGCGGTGCCTGTGCGTCCGCCGGTCGCTCCGGGGCTCCGACGCGGCGGCGGCGGCTGCTGCAGGGAACCCCGCCTCTCTGCCGCCCTGGAGGGTCTTGAGCATCGCCTTCAGCAGCTGCTCGGCGGTAACGTCCGGCCTCGGGATGCCTGGTGGGGCCGTCTGGCGGTCCCCGGGCACCTCGTCCTGGCGCGAGGCGAGCTGAAGCAGGACCTTGAACTTCTCCACCTCGTCGTAGTCCACCGGCTCGGGCCGACCCCCGTTCCGCTGCTTCAGGTTCTCGATGTACTCCAGGGCTTTGATCATGTCGGAGCTGGGCGGGAAGGCGGCCGGCTGGCCCTCGCTGCCCCCGCCTCGGAGCCAGTGGCGGGGGAGGGACGCAGCGCGCACCGCGCATCCGTGGAGGAGGAGGAAGGCGAGCAGGAGCGCGGCTCCTCCCGCGGGCAACTTGTGGTGGAAATGCAGCATTATAGGCAATGAATTACCTGTAAAACAAGATCACGAGACGTCAGATTATCTTTTTTTATGCATTTGAATTAATCAGGTTGATCAGGAGACTCGGTTTGATGTGGATCAGAGAGTTCCGCTCCGCACTTTGAATGTGATGCTGTGTGTTCACATCACTGGATGAGTCACTCCCTACGTTGTTATGGGCAACCTCAGCATCACAGTCATCCCCATAGTGTCTTATAAACATCAATAAAAGCACGATTTTCTTTATTTTATCCCGACAATAACAAACTGTGAGCACTTAAGCATTTTATCGCATGAGTCTAAATCTAAATTTCAAAGGAGCCGAAATCCGTCACATAAACCTAACTGTAGGCTTCTATTCAATCTAATTCGTTCAGAACGTCTATTTATTTGTGCTAAGAATGATAAATGTTTTGTTTTTACCTTTGGTAATAAAGCTCAGACAGCAGTGAGGATGTATGGCATCTCCTCAGAAGCGGCGCTGAATCGTCTGTTTTCAGCACTTGGACAGCTCCTCCTGTTATATGAGGCACCACCTGACCACCGCGTCATCACACAACACACGTAAGAGAGCCTGGCCCCCGTTAAAAAAAATCTCCATAGGGAAAAAAAAAAAAGATTCAAGCTCATTAAATGCATGCCGAAGAGTCTGCTGGAATAAAAATAGCCCAGTCTGTTGCAAAGCACCTCTTTGTTGTTGGAAAGATGGAGGCTGCGGAATGTCTTCAAGCAGCAGCAGCGAGATTTAATAAAAAGAAAAGTTTTAATCAGTGTCTGTTGAGAAATCTCGCGCAATCTCGTGCAATAGCGCAAAAATGTGCGAGTGCTGCGAATCATTCTCAACTATCAAATCAAATTCAAGCTATATGTGTAAAATGAACTGAGATAAATGTGTGCTTGTTGGCTAATATCAAAACTAATATATTAAACTCAAAAGTTATTCAGTTTTTCATGTATAATCATTAATTACATTCCAAAAGTTTCATTTAAATCTGTTCAATAGTTTAAGAGATATTTTGCTAACAGACAGAGTTGACGCTTTAAATGACGCTCCAATCAAGCGCTCATAATATGTTGGAAATCAGTAGCTACTACCACACCTCATTTTATGTCAATCAATTTAAAACCATTTGAGTTATATCCTTTTCTTGTTTTGCTACTTTAAAAGTCGCTGTAGTCGTCCATTTGAATTGTCTTGACTCTACATGTTAATCAGCTGTAGATGCGCGTCCAGTGATTACTTCCTGCAAGTTTCATTAACATTCTGCGCGTAGTAATTGAGATATTTTGCTAACAGACAAACACATGAACCAATTAAATAGCGTTATATTCTCTCGCCTTCAGAGGCGAACCGTAAAAAAATGGGGTCAAATTCGTGGGAATCGCGCGAATTCTGTCATTCTGCTTTGTTTGTTGTTTTTCCTGATGAGAACACCATCACTGGCATCCTGGCATCTGAAGAGTTAAAGCCCGTAGCGATGACTCACAGGCTCGAAGCAGCGCGGAGCTGCTGTCGCAGTTCAGCCCCCTCCCCTCCTCTCCTCTCCTCTCCTCCCCTCCCTCCCTCACATCCTCTGCCCGCGCGCGTGTGTGTGTGCGCGCGCTGACAGAGACGGTGATAAACACTCTCCTGTCGGCTGGGGGCCAAAGCTCCGGCATTCCGAAGGGAAGACAGAGATAAAGGGGCCACAGCATGCCAGCTGCCGATTAAATGTCAGAGACTGGCGGTGACAAAGTTTATGGCGAGGCTAAGAGGTTGGATTTAACACTCGTTTTGTTTTGTGTCTTCCGGTTAACATGTTGGGTTATTATATTTTAGCTGCAGAACAACTAAATCTTGAATATAATGAAAGCAACACATTTGTTAAAAACTGCTTCATGTTTCTCACCATGAAGCAATGTTTTGATTTTTAAAAAATCCAGTTTGTAATCCTTTGTTATATTGTTTCTCTAAGTCCACTGAAACAGATTGCAAGCTGATGCTCCAGTTAGATGTTAAATGCTACTTTAATCAATGTTTACCTTAAGTGCAAATAACTGCAATAAAGTGCTTTTTTATTTTTATTTTTTTATTCAGGAGGAGCAAGAAGGTGTCATTTTTAAGGTGACGTCAGCTTGAACACCTGCCTGAGCTCCTTCACATTAAGAGTAGCATAAATCAAACTCACGGATTTGGCATTTGCAGTCTTGTTTTAGATTAGTTGCACTTGTGAGAGGCTAAACTGTGCAGATCAAGTGATCGGTGAGCAGAGAAACAGAGGAGGAGAAGTGTGGGATGCTTGAGCCTTGTTTTCCCAAACCCATCAGCATCACTCCCTCTGACTGCACGACTCTCCATTCAGAAACAGCAGCTGCAGCTAATCACTAACATTCTTTTTCCTTAATAAATAATATGACCAGCCTTTCATTAAAAAACAAACATGTACGTGAAAATATATGCAAATACTTGCTCATTTTATTGCTCACAGCAGTGACTAATAAAAAATGTCAAGCTGTCACTGGTTCATGCAACTCGCGAGCAAATATTACATAGAATTATTCTCTCTGTTTGAGCCGTTTAGTTGCTGGTTTGTGTCCATTCACGACCAAAAGCATAATCACAGTAAGACATAATTAGTGAGAAGGGCTCAAATGTTTTCGTTGCGCAGGATGAAATGCCATATGTTTTCAGCCTTGTGTATGTTTTTTAATGAGATTTCTTCAGACGCGACTCTGCTGTTGCCTTGGCTTCAGCTCAGTCATGTGAGGTGGCAGGCTGTTACACATCTGTCTAGCCTTTTTAGGGCTCATAAACGAGTCGGTGCGTTTAGCTGTTGTTGCTTTGGTTATTTCGCCCTCCCCAGGTGCTGTGGTGGCTCATTACAGATCAGATTTCTTGAAGCTCAGACCTCATCGGGCTGCTGCTGCTGCTGCTGAAAGACTGGCTGAGTGAATTTTTGATTCCTCTCCGGGGCCTTTGATGGGCTGTCTGTGGGCATCGTTGCGTTCACAGACCCACTCACTTCCCTCGTTAAAAGTAAAGATTTCCACTGATTGCCGCACACCAAATCCCCTTTTCTTCTCTCCTTTCTCTTCATTTCTTTCTCCTTCTTTGTGAATGAACGTTACAGCAGGGAGGAGGGGTGATAATTAAATTAAAGTTCACGCTCGCTGTCCCGTAGGTTCGGCTCTCTACAGTTGTGGTCAAAAGTTTACATACACTTGTAAAGAAACATAATGTTATGGCTGTCTTGAGTTTTCAATAAGT
>JAUBOC010000078.1:12586293-12596307 GCA_032275365.1 Anablepsoides cearensis | reverse complement strand
GACCCACTTAAACATACTAAACTATCCTTTTAAATTTCTACGATCAAGTCTTTAGAGTAGAAAAGAATAGTCTTTTTTGTCATTGCACAAGCCTCTACAATGAAATTTACCAGTTTCTTTCAATATTTTAAAATCACTGCAATCATCTACATAATTATTCTTTTGGCTGAAGTGATTCTTAAGCCCCATTATTTCTTTTCCCCCTTAATTTCCCTTTAAAGTTGGACACTCTCATCAAGACCACTGTGTGTTTGTAAGTGGTGATTTGCTGACTATGTGGCGCACTGTGCATCACTCTAATTACATATCAGCGCGTTGGATTTGTATTAAGCCTGCTTTGGTGTACTTCAATGTTCCTGACAAAATTAGAAACTGTTTTAATCAGAAACGCTCACTGTTTTCCGGCTTGGATCCCAGGTCTTGAACAGCGTCCATGCTATAGATAGTGATGCCTCTGGGCATGTCTGACCAGCTTGTAGGCTTACTGTCCACGACAATGATATACTGCAGCTTGGGGACATCACACAGAATGGCCTGCAACAGAAAATTAAATGTAAGTAAGGGAGAGAAGGATAAAAAATGAGAAGGGTGAGGAAAATGTAATTAAGGAAATTGAGCCGAGCCTTTTAATCATTCAGCAACACGGTTCAACAACATTTACATGAAAGACAAAACCAGTCATCAGGTACCTTCAGGCGGCCCTGCAGCAGGTCTTTGCTCGTGATGATGTGCGTGACTTCTGACTCGTTCAGGCCATGAGCGATGGCCTTGGGCCCCAGAGTGGCGTAGAGCGTCACAACTGTGAAGTTCAGTCACGGTTCAGCTGGTTAGTTTAACCGTACCCTGATTAGTAATGTAGAATGTATAAACATCCACGTCTGTCCTTGAACACTTACGACGGAAGTTGTACATGAAGCAGGCTTGTGCCGCCACAATCCACTCAGCTCTGGTCTCACAAATGATGGCGATGTTATAGAAGGGCTTCTGATTAAGAGCTGTCAGGCCGCTACCAAAGCACTTTGCCACATGGTAGGCTTCCTCATATGAGAGCCATTTATAGTTCCCGAGAATTACCTACACAAAACAAATCAGGTCATTTACATCTACAACCAAGACACAGTGGAACATACAGGTTTATGTAGCATCCCTTCAAGAACAGTTTTAGTCGACGTGATGACACTGATCCTGAGAAAATGTTCACATTTTTATTTTTACTTTTAATAAACTTTGAGAAAAGGAGGCATGAAGACGACAATTGTGGAAACACAGAAACAGGAAAATCTGCAAATGACTCATGCTGGTACGGGTGATGTGTCATCACTCATATGCAGTCAGTTACTGCCATCTACAGGGCTTTTGTTGTCCTTCAGGTGCTCATTCAGCTGTAAGACTAAAGTGAGTCACACTGCTGCCTCTTCCTGTGTTACTCACTGAGTGAAGTGTCAGAGAAGGAACTCAGGTTTACTTCATAAATCAGTTCCACGCACAGGAGCAACTCTTTGCCTGACTACACACCTGCAGCATTTAATAAATGAAACATTGTAAACAAGCAGAAACATTGTAAACAAGCAGACTCTTACCTTTTTAAACACTTTGCCGTTTGGCTGCAGTTCATCCTCCTCGCTGAGCACCTCCCTGCTGCCCACACAGTCTCTCTGTGGAAACCTCTTTGCGGCATATTCAAACATCTTGTCCAGTGTGTCCACGCCAGGGTTCAACCACGCTACCAACTTCTCCAGGCTATTGGTGGCCCTGTATGGTCCCGCTGGGTGTCCGCTGACCGACTGAGCCTTTATCCGGCGGGCTCGTTCCAAATTGGTGCCGGCCCCGGAAAAGAAGTACCAGGGTATAAAGGTGATGACAGAGTAGACCCAAACGACAGAGCGGAAAACCTGCAGGAGCAGCGGGTTTATTTCCTCCTTCAACTTCATCTTTGGGGATGAAGTGAAAGCTGGAGGTGACTCAAACTGTTAAGAGCGACAATGGGCCGTGTATTCTCTGCTCAGTATTCTGATCTGCTGCCTACAGTATATGTAGGAGGAGGTGGTAGGATATTTTTGTGAGGCAAAGCAACCTGAAAAACAAAAACAACAAAAAAAGAAACAATATGAAATTTTAGAGGTATGGTCCACACTGAAAATGAATCAGCCCATTTTGAAACAGAGTTTCAGTAAAGATGAGTTACAGCATCCCAGTAAGTAAATCCCTGCTTGAATAAAGACCTCTGTCTATTTTTAGACCATTTCCCAGTCAGCACTTTTTCCCTTCACCAGACGTTCTTCTCTTTACAAAGAACAATCTTACAGAGAAAATATGAAGCTGCTGGATCAATCAGCTTAATGAGGATTTAACATAAAAGATAAAGAGTGTTTTCTTTTTTAAATCAGAACCAAAAAAGCTTTTCTTTTATTGTGTTCTAGAAACAATGCAGAATTTTGCACCATTCGTTTCTCTATTTTCTGCAGAATCAAATACAAAAGCAAAAAAAGCCAGACTGCTTAAACAAGCAGAACCTCAACACTGCTTTTCTACATTACAGGAAGAATTCATTGTGTATTGTTTGCAGCAAAACTATACCATGTGCATTTTTTTTATTTTGCTTTAGGTTGTTTTAGGTTACAATGCTTTTAAGTTGGTAATGCTTTAATATGTTTGGCTAGACTACAACTGTTTGGATCACCTCAGATTGCCTTCCCCAAGCGCTCTGCTATTTGTAGCATGTGCTTAAGGAGGGCAGAATCAGCAACGTGGCCCTGTAACCTTTGAGCCTAACTGCAGCTTACTGAGAGAGGCCCAGAGGTCAAGACTGAGGTTAGCACACCCCAGCTGCCAGCTAATGCGACAATGTGGTGAAATAGCATAAGCTGATGAGGCTGGCTGGCTGCACACATAACTCAGGCTACAAGAAAATGGGTGTGTAAATCACCAGCTTTATCACGATACCATATATCGATATGATTGGATGACGATTCGATATTTCTCGATATCATAAAGTCTATCACGATATGATTTTGATTCACTTCACTTCACATGTCTGCGATCAATATAATGTGATATCATATGCCCATCTAACACAATGACTGTGTTAAATGTGCATATGATATCGATTCACATCGAGCAAATGATGACGATATAGATCGATATTTTCATTTTGCCTCGATATCACTGAATCATGTACCATTCAAACTGATATATCAATATAGATCGATGTATTTACACCCCTACAAGAAAATGAATGCAAGAAAAACTACAATAAACTCAAGCTAGATTGCCAAAGACAAATGGGTGACTTTGCACTGCACTAAACTCTATTCCAGGACAGTATAGACTTCAGCCAAAGCTTCTGCCCAAAATGAGAAAACTGCCACTCACAGTTTTATTTATTTTTTTAATTAGCAGCATCTATTACTAAACTATATTTAAACTGTTCAAAACCCTTGGTGACCTGTCATTTCTTCGTATTTTGCTTCCAAGAAGCCAGACTCTCTTGTAATCTTAACTGCACATAATGGACAACTCAGCCAAGAACCAGTTTTTGAATAGGCACTTTGTTAGCAAACTGTCGCAGTGACAACATGGTTTCATTGTTTAGTTAAATCTCTGAAAAATACAACCCAGTTTGACATACAGAAAAGTACTATAGTGCCAACAAGGTGACTTTCAGAGCAGTTGGTTGAAAACTTGATATATTGGTCAGGTGAAGGATGACGCACCTTTCAAGTCTTTGTTAGATTTTTTCATATCCTTTAAAGACTCAATTTTCAAATTCTATTTCTTCTCCATTTGACCACCCTATCAAAAGATTTAAACACATTCTGCAAAACAGGCTGTCATGAACAAGCACACTGGAGCAAACAGTACAATAAAACAAAAAGCAGCTACAAGAAAGATTGGTTCAAAATTTCTGTATATAATGGACCAATTTGTTTATTTTTTACACATTAAAAAATCAAATTTGATGGTGCAGAATGTCCAACTAACAACGATATTTCCCAGTCTAAGACCCAACATACGGGATGAACGTGTCTCACTTGTTCTGCTGCAGTTTACATACCACAACCAACCGACACGAATTGACTGTACATGGGAAGATCAAACAAGATGCACCTGGAGCCAAGACCTGAAAATCTCACAGTAGCTTAGTTTAACACTGGCACTACAGGTTTAAGTTGAACAGTTTACTTAGAAAAGAGAAAGACACACCTTTTTTCTAGCTACAGTTCTAGTGAAGATGAAAAAGTGAGATCTTTTACATGCAGATCAGTTAACGGGTGATGGACGTTTACAGTGACGGTTACGAGACAGCACCTTATGATTAAATTTCTATCTTCTGTGTAAAAGCCAATCCTATATGATGATGGTTAGTCCTGACACAAAGCCCAGAGTTATATCCGCACCTAAAAACCAATAAATGAAGTCATAAAAAACACTTTGTGTTCTGCACAGTTTGAAGAACAGGGAAATAGTTGTACTCAAGTGAAAGCAAAACTTTCAACAAACAAAGTTTTATGAAACTGTTTAACAAGAACCTGTTTTCTGTGCTTTAATCGTTGCTTTACACAGTTGTAGTACACTAGCTAATATAATCAGTATTTCAGAGTATGCATACAATGTTTGAATTTATTACTGTTATTACTAGAAGTTATGTTAAGAATACTGCTCAAAATTAATATTTAGTTCAAGAAACAGCATCAGGATTGGAGGATGGCACAAAAATGAGCTTAACATTTAAACCTAGTAACACTTTACGCACTTCTATACTTTCTTTGGCTATTTCTGATGATAACTTAACGCTTAAGTCCCCTTCCTCTTTCTCCTTACTATTATTTATGTGCGGTACGCACTGATGACACATTATCATTGTTGTATCTGTAGGCTATCTTTAAACAGTAGTGACTACAGATAAGATTAAATCACTGTGTGTGTAATTACCGAGACGAGATTTCATTCTGTTCTGCACGTCAGGACATTTTCTTTTAGCATTAGCGAGTTTAGCTGTTAGCAAATTGCTCTCAAACACCAGCAGCTTAGCAACACAGCAAGCCCCCGTTTAGGTATACACGTCGCAGCGTTTGTTATGAAGTGAAAACATTTCACTCTTAGATATTTACGCGATAATTTGAATATCGGCGCAAAAGACGCTTTGTGAGTAAATAAAAGCACCGCGCCGTTTAGTAACCCGGTGGCTAACATTCATCTCCTCACGCGAACATCTGCAAAGCGCTAATACCGCAACACATCCCCTCACCTCTTCTCCTCGTTATTCCTGAGCCGCTGCAGGACGAACGCCGGTAATTTGACCCTCGCAATCACAGCTCCGACTCAATTATTCACATGAATTAATAGGACCGGAATGTTGATAATAAATCACAGCTTTATGTATGGAGTAAGACGAATAAAAAAATACGTAAATCTGTGAAATACCGGGCCACTGGTGCCAGACCGGAAGATGTGTGTTGACGTCACGTTGTTTCTCCGTCAGTGATTGGAGCTACGGAGGTGGCGCGTGCTGGGGCAGCGGGAACGTCAGAGAGGTTACTAGCGGTCAAGATTCATACAGCGTGGATGGGCAGCAAGAAACTGTCCCACTTCTGCGGTAAAAATAAAAACAAACAAAAAAACAAAAACAACAACTAACTAAACGTATTTGGCAAAAGTATATATATAAAAAAACTGACCTGAACATAGAAAAGCAATGATGATATACTTGATCCTTGTGCAGCACTTGCGCACTACTGGAACGTACCATGTACAACATCTAGTAGATGTACAAAATCTAGTAGGCTACATAATTGAAATAGTTTGAAGTTTGCAGTTGGTGCACTTTCTTTTAGCTTATTGTTATTTTGCATGTCTGTTATTGAGTTATTTATTATAGTAACAGTGCTTTTGTCTTCTATCGTTTGCTGCAAGTTTAAAACAAACTCAATGACCCTGACAAAGCAAAAGTTAAATGCATAGCTGACTTTGGTAATCAAGTTTGACTGCAGTTTGAATTAATTTAGAAGATAATTACTTTTGAGCAAAATAAGCTTAAAAAATGCTTAATATACTTGACAAATAACACAAAAAGATTTGGTGACTCATGGTAAGTTCAAAATGTATTTCATAAATTTGACCAAAACATGGAAAGAACAAGTAAAACACAAATACTTATTTTGAAAGGTCAGTTAGGCCTCAACGTAAAGGAAAAGAAAACAGATGAATAAGAAATATGTATTTTGATTATACGTTTCTGAAGATATCCATGACTTTTTTATCCTGCATTCCATGAATACTTTTTTATCCTGCATTCCCTGCTTTTGTCCACTAGAGGGCGACAATCGCACACTTTCTTTTTCTTAAAATTTAAATAAAAAGAACAACCTTTTTTGTGTTGAGACAGAAACGCGAGAGGAAAACGTCTTCTTTGACATTCAGGCAACATGAGATGACAAAGTAAGCTGTCTTTGACACTTTGACCCCAAACAGTTCACACCATTTGTCTCTGCTTTTCAGGGCATGCATCTGTGCACACATATTCTGTCTAATATGGGTTTAAACACACTTATTGCTACAGATAAAAAAAAAAAAACATTTACACACTTGGACTTGCACACTAACGTACATAGATGCATGTGACCACATGAGGAGCCAAAATGTGTACACAGAGGGGTGATAATCAGTTTCCTCAGGCTAATGTCTTTGAGGTCATGATGGGACAGAAACCATCAGGGGGCAGATGTTACAAGTAAAAGGAACACTTTCATCTTCTCTGTGAAATATGTGTGTCCAATCTGATAATGACACAAAGACACACTTTGCGCCTACTTAAGGCAAGTTGCAGGAAGAGGGAAAAATGGATCCTGCAAAGAGTCTTTTTCTGAATTTTGACGTCATTCATTCATCTGCTCAATCATTTTCCTTATGTGGGTTCCTAAGTCGTTTTACTATATTTCTTTTTTTAATTAAACAAACACTTTCCTCACCTCCTCCTGAAGCCACTTAGCATTCAGTTGTACTTACAAAGAAAAAAAAAAGAAGAAGTAGGAGAAAAAGACGGGGGGCCAAGGGGCCAGTTTTGTGAGGATTAGGGAACAAAAGGATCCTTCTCTGTCATCAAAGAGGATCTGCTTTCTACTCATCCCCTCTTCTGTGGAGACAGCTTTTTATTTTTGGGGAGTGGAAGTGATGGCTGCGGGGAGGAGGACGGGTGGGAGATAGAGGGGAGAGTGGTGGTGGGATGCAGATTTCAAAGTAATCTTTAACTTTAAGCCCTACAGTCCCCATGACATGAGGCCTTTTGCCCCAGACACGCTGTTGCCTATATTGCTCCCAGTTGAAGATTGCCACCCCTCCTCTTTTTTTTTTCTTCCTCAGGCTTTTGTCATGGTGGCATTTAAGTGGCATTACTCACTGACCAAATGAAGGAATTCTTTTGAGGGACCTAAAAAGGAAGGATTTTAGCTACTGTGACCACTGCCGCCTCCTAAAACAACCCTGATTTGATATTAATGCCCACTGTGTGACTGGGACAAAATGGAGACATCATCTCAGCATCTTGTGTCCAGTCAGTTGACAACAATATTCCCATCCACATCTTTTAATCATGATTAGAAATAGCGAACATGTAACTAACAGTTCTCCTATTCACCGGGGTGATTTTAAACAAACTTAAAGTCAGCAAATGATTTAAGACCCCGACAGGAGGTCATCTGCTCCACCATTGTTTCATGACTTTTACAACACTGTTTATTTGAGCCCCCAACCCTAAAGTTATTTCTCATGTCAGGAAGGCTCATGTCCCCTCGGGGGTCACTGAGTCGGGGTTCCCTGCTGACCTGGTCCACCATGGGGTTTAGGTGTAATCACACAGAGGAGGTTACGAAGTAAACAGGTTTAATGGGTCGTATTGCTAGAAATTATTCTTTGAGAGAGAAGAAAATGTAATTTAGCAAAAACAAAATGCTAAAACAGCTGTATGTTGACTCATTCATATAGTTTTAATATGAAGGAATTAAAGCCCCTTACTGAACCAGGATTCAGGGCCGGCACATGGCAAATGCTAAAGGCACCATCCATAGTTTTTTTTATTAGTTAATTAATGTTTTTTATTAATAAAAAATATATAGTAAAATGCTATTTGAATGACACAAAATGCATAGTTTTAAATAGATCTTTTAGGAAGATTTTCAGAGAAGTATACCCCTGATAGACTTCTTGTATTCTGTTTCAAGAATGATATTGCTAACTATTTTAATTGGACAACCTTGCTTCTAAAGCTAAAAAGCAAAACATAACAAAAACATCAGAGAGAAAACTATTTCATTTGGCATGTGAACATATGTAAATTGGCAGTGAGATTTACTGAACGGCACGGGGGGCACCACCTGAAATCTTGCCCAGGGCGCCAAATTGGCTATAGGCTTGTCTCATTGACACCTTTCACTAATATTTGATGGCAGTGCTTTGAGCACCATTGATTCAAACAGGACATTCAGAACCTACTCTCACCTGTCTGCTAAAAGTTTCTTCAGCATTTATTTGCATTTTCTTTTTGTTTAGGTTTGTATGTTTTGGCTTTTGCAGATTTGGCAGAATTTTGATGGATGGACTTGGGGCCGCATTAGTTTGGTGGTCAGTACCTCAGTCTTGTACTCCCTGAGGCCACATGTTTGAGCTCAAGTTGCAACAGGAAGGGCAACAATTGTCAAATCTTTCGCTTTACTTGTTACAGCCCCTATAGAAAGTAGAAGCCAAAAGAAGAACATTTTGCTCTAATACCTGTACTTTCTTCTTACTTTTCTGACAATGCAACAAAAATGCTTCAATCTGAACTAAACTTTCCCATGGTGGAATCAGTTTTCTCCCGTATAATGGCAAGCATGATGGAACTGCGTGTGTTTCTGTAGGGATGTGAGACCCCAACAAACTGATCAGTTCTGGCTTTGGTTCATTGAGTCCTGCTTGGTTCAGTGTTAATATTTAAAGTGCCTGTGGCTGTGACATCAAATTTTTGTAATAATCATGAATGCGTTTTTGGAAAGATAACATTGATAACATATTGCAAAAACAAATTTCACGTCACTGAGATGAACGGCTGTTGAGATATTTGCATGTGAAGCAACAGGAAGTGATGTCAAAGGGGAATGTCGGCATGCAAACAGAGCGTTGTTGCAAAAGCTAACAGCACAGACTGCAGAGAAGAATCTGATGTTTCTTTAGATTATTTTTAGTTGCTATCAAAGCGAGACGAAGAAAAGCTAAAGTTTAAATAATTTTGTTTTAATAAACAGAAAGTTTATTTTGTTAATAAGTTCCCCTTTGATGTCACTTCCTGTTTCACTTTGGCTGAGCCAAATTTAAATGCACAATGTTATTGCTTATTATGGAGATGATGATGTCAGTTGAGAATTACCTCACTTTTTCTTCACTCCAAACTACCTCTTCTGTCATCACTGTCATGTAAACCAGATGTGGGCATCAAGCTAAGTGATCAAATGTTTTATTAGGAATGCATGGTACTTGAAATATAATGTCCTTGAATTAATTTCTTTGGGATATTAATATTATGCTCACCATAGACTTGAATATAGCTCACTAGACTGAGCCCCGCCCATACCGTCCACTGCAGCGTCTGTGACAGCATGGAGGAGCAAAAATGGCGTCAAAAAGGGCAACAGCTCACAGCCTCCATACAGACTAATAGATAAACAGCAGCTGAACTGGATCTGTTTCACTAATTATCGGTGATGTTTTTACAGTGAGTTTATAACTATGTTAATTTCATTCAACAATCATGTAAAACAGCCGATTTATACCAGAAAAATATATAATTTATAAAAAACAATGATCTAATCCAGACCTGAAGTCAGCCTGTAACTTAGACTTTAGCTAGTTGAAAAATTATGACTTCAGCCAGTAATAAGGTATATTTATTATTTCTTCTCACAGTCATAAAATAATAAATATTTAGCTGTCACTTAGAAAATGTTCTCTGTATACCTGTTATAGGATGAAACTTGTCTCTATTAG
>JAUBOC010000078.1:12565552-12576330 GCA_032275365.1 Anablepsoides cearensis | reverse complement strand
CCCCCCCCCCCCCCCCCCCCCCCCCCCCCCCCCCCCCCCCCCCCCCCCCCCCCCAGCTCAGAAATACAAACAGTCAAAGGGATAACTTTTCTTTAAAGGGGGTCCCGCGGTGCCTAAATGAATGGGCCCAGTTCTTTCAAATCTGCCATGGTGAACGCAGTCAACATGTAATAATTGGTTTCATTGAGGTGCATTCCAACAATCTGCTGCCATTCTCCTGCCCCCATTGTGCACGGGCAGGCAAATAGCCAGGGGGACAGGAGGAATCAAGTGCTGACAAAACATGAAAGATTTAGCTGCTTTTTGTCGAAGGGGCTGAGTAGGACTTTGTTTGTGTAAATAAACTGGGCTGCTGGCACCCTGGGATTTTGGCATTAGGTTTAGAACGAAGGAAATGCTGCGAGAGGGAGAGAGAGCAAACAGACCAAATTTGTGTTTCAGCAAACAGACAGTCAAAATGTGATTCGTATACGCTCAAATCGCCCCATTTATCCCATCTGAAGCCAACCGTCACATTGTGTAACTTATAGGGAGGCATTGATATAAGCAGATGCAACGGTTTCACGCACGCAGAGCAAACATGGCAGTGACTCATGACTTGTAAACAGAAAGATGGACGTGGATATTTTCTTTTTCTGTTAGATCCTGTGATTGGAGGTTTAAACAAGACTGGAGGCTCGAAAGCAACCAGAGGAATGTCTGCTTCTGCCACATTTCTATTTTCCTCTGAGGGCTGGATTGTGGAAAAGTTTATATGAGGGCCTCATTCTTCATTTTCATGTATTAATAGAGCTTATAGTGCTTGTTTATGCTGCTGGGGGAAAAACAAACGGCAATATGGAACTTCAGAAACTCTGGGTAGATATAGATGGGTAGATAGATGCATAGATAGATGGGTAGACAGACGGTTAGATAGATAAATAGATAAGTTGTGGATGGGTAAATGGTAGATAGACGTTTTTTCTATGATTTTCAAGACTCTCTTTCTTCAAATAAGAAAGGAAAAAATCCACACTAGCTGATCTGCAACTGAATGCAGACTCTATGCTTCATTAAAGCCTCTTTCTTCGCTGGCACCAGCATTGTGATCCCCGCAATATTAATTCAAAGGACAATTAATGAATGCAGGCCAACTTTGAAGTAACGGGCCGGGGTCCTGCCCCGAGCCCGGCCCCTCGGCGATGATGTACTCTCCGCATTCTCCCCACTAACCCCAGAGACACTGTGGAGTGGCTGAAAGCGAGGCGGTGAGCAATAGAAGGTCAAGAAGAGGAGCCCCAACAGAAGAAAAAGGAGCTCTCTATTTCCTTGGAAGTATTAGCCAAGCAAAACTCTGTGATGGGGAGGATAAAGAGGCGCAAGGAGAAAAGGGTCGGGGGCGAGGGGACTTTGCAAAGAGGGGCACAATGGGATGGTTAATTGAGTAAAGGCAGACAGCGTTGTCAATCACTTAACTTTGTTTAGCCTCAGTTTTTGTGGAGCTGTTTTTCGCTCATTCGCACATTATGGACATGCCAGCACTACTCTGTTACTGATTGATTAATTACTTTTTTCCTCCTGGAAAACAAAACTAAACAAAACAAAAAAGAATTGCACTTAGTTTTCTGTGTTTGTTACCTGCATTTTAGCTAAAAAAATGAGCCATAATTGTTAGCAGGATGGAAACAGAAAGAGGTTTTCTTTGAGCAGTGTTGGTAGCGAGGCTGTTTTCACTGCAGTGCTGTGCAGTCGCTGTGAAAAGGTCAGGGGCCAACTTAGGGTCACTTGACTGTTACAACTATTAGGCCCCAGGAAAGGGAGGTTACGATAATGTTTGGGAAAATGTGTCAGCTAATAAAAGGATATCACACCAAGGAGTCAGAATTGTTTACTGAATTTTCATTTATTACAAACTTCCCTATATTGTGCTGTTTTGTTCTTTTTTCCACCCATCCTGCTGTGTGCGTGTGTTTTTAAATGAAATGCTTGGTTTGTTTGTCTGTCTCACCTAAATAAGTCGGGGCTAATGCGGATCGTTGTTAGTTAGCCCTCTGTTTGAGTGGAACGTGCAGCAGCCTGGCCTTTTGCTGTGGCCCCGTGTGGGCTCTGTGGAGCTGCTTTGTCTAAAGCCCGAGGGTGGAAATGCCACCGTGAAACTGTCACCTAACTGCGCCACGGTGGAACAAAATAATAACCATCCCACACTGGGCACGGATAAAAGCCGCGCAGGGCCATTCGTGGCTTCTTGTCACCGCACCAGCGTTAGACACAGATACATCTTTCAATTCCGTATCGCCGGCCATTCCTTTGTCCGTTAAGTGCCAACCTCCTGTGCTCTTCTACTCAGTGTTTTATTTTCTGTCTTTCACATCATCATCTCACACTCTTTTTATATTTCTACCCCCCCACACCCAAACACACACCACCCCTCCTCATCCTCCTCCTTTTTCCCAGGCAGCTGCAGGTTCCTGGGGGCTCTTTAGCAAGTCAAGTGAGCAGCCCACTCACACCCCGAAAACTGTTAACCCCAGCTGAGTCCATAAGCTGTCAGTTAACCATTCTCTTTTCCCCCCAAAGCATCTGCTCACTCGGGCTCTCTATGTGGCACTCAGCTATTTTATTCAGAGGCTTGCTTGCGCTGTGCTCTGTGGCCTGAAAGGGAGCAGATCTACTTCCCTGGGCAAATAGCTAGTTCATTTGTCTCTTATGGCCTTTGTTTCGTGTTGCGAACACATGTCACCAGCTCAATTACCTTCCCTATTAACAGTGGTTGGAGGACGGGCTAGCCACCCCCACCTAGACAAGGCCATAAACTGACCCATATGCTTTGATTTTGCAGTTTTTTCTTTAATTTACCCCTTTGTTTCAATTTTACTTTGCTCACTTTTATTTTCTTGTGTACTTAGTCACAGTTTTCCCTTTCTTTTCCTTTCTTTTCTCAAACTATGTGCATTTATGGGCACAGTTTTATGTTGGCTGCACATACCTCTTTTTGTTGGTATCTGTGGAAAGATTGAAAATAGTAGATGCAAGCCAGCTCAGTTTGTAGAAGTCTACATGCTAAACTGGAGCAATCTTTATCCTCTGCTTTTGATTTGTTAGAGGCACTCCTGCTACAGGTGAAGCTAATCATAGTGGATGTCTGCCAGGTTCACATCTGAGACCTCCTGGAGTTCTTCTCTTTTTTTCCCTGTCGGCAACAAGCAATCAATCAATAAATAACTCTATACATGAATGCTACGTTTGAATGATCACCTGTGTTGATGTCAGAGAATATTTTATGAGTGAATGCACCTACTTTATTTTATTTATACACTGCAAAAACTGTCTTTCTAACCAAGTTTTAAAATCTTATATCCAGCCAAAAAGTATTTTTGATCTTGTTTTGAGACTGATTTACTAAACAAGAACTGATTGTGTAAGAATATTAATCTTGTTTCCAGAATGTGTAAGTTTATTTGTCTTGTTAGCCTGAAAATTTAACTCTAATTAAGTCAAACATTTCTGCAAATGGAGTAAGAAAATTTTACTTGGTAAGATTCTTGAAATAAGAAAAAATAGAGTCAAATCAAGTATTTCAAGAATCTTACCAGGTAAATTTTTTCTTATGCCATTGGTAGAAATTTTTGACTTAATTTGAGTCAAATTTTCAGGCTAACAAGACAAAAAAACTTACACATTCTGAAAACAGGATTAATATTTTGACACAATCAGCTCTTGTTTAGTAAATCAGTCTCAAAACAAGATCAAATAGATTTTTTTGGCTGGATATAATTTTTTTTGCAGTGTAGTCAAAAGAACCTGTTGAATTTACTTGAATACTCCGAGCTGTGCCTAATAGTCCACCCATTATGTTCAAACTTGTTTTATGAGCAAACATTTTGAGAATAACACTTAAGCAGGCCTCACCTGGAGAATAACAATTTGCTTTCTCTGTTGATATTTTTGTCAGAATCACAGCCAAACTAAGCAATGCTTTTAGCTCCCTATTGCTTTATCTGCAGCGTAAAATTTGATTTGTGTGTTTATATAAGAAGGGTGAGACAACCCTTTGTGTGTCCAGTGTCCTCTTCTGTCATTTATTGTGAGGAATGTGTGGGAACTAGCCTACACTCCTGCATCAGTTCAGATCAGTCCAGGGCAGTGTAAGAGCAGTGTCTGAAAGTGTTAAAGATGTGCACGCAGCAATGAGTGAGTCTAAAGAAAGACACAATTGAAGTGAGAGGGTTTGACGGAAAGAACAGGTCTCAGTAAGAAAAAAAAAGGAAAACCCCGCACACTCCTTCCCCTCACTTTCCTCCCCCTTCCACAGCATCTTCTTCAGGTGCCTTCCCATCTCCCCTCCATGTCAACTCTTGCCCCCCTCCCCTTCTTTCCCCATCCCCCAGCTTGGTGCCCCTCAGGCCATGGAAGGAGGGGATGAAGGGGCACTCCCCTGCTGTGTCCCTCCACAGCTCCAGTGGCCCTTCTCTGGACCCTTTTGTGCCCCATTTCCCTCCCACTCCTCATTCCCCTACTCAGCCCCCTGCCTCTACAGCCCCCCCATCCTACCCTTCAGTCTCTCCCTTCTCTCCCGACTCCCCTGCTGGGCAGGTGACAGGCCCCTGAATGCGACCCCGGGCGTCCCTGATGGCTCCTACAGATGGAGCGTGGTAATCGGTCCAATAGAGCCCTGCCACAGGCTTTCCCCTGCAAAGATACAAAGGCTTGGCCACATCACTTCCAAAAAGAAAAAAAAAAAAAAGGAAAAAAAGAAGTGGGAGAGGAAGATGGAAAAAGACAAAGACCAAGCTACAGGATGAAAAAAGCAACACTGTCATTTGTCAGAAAATTAGAGTTTGTAATAAAAGTTTTCATTAGAGTTATTTAAAAAAAACAAGAAAGAAATTAAATGAAACAACAAAGGAGCAGTTCACTTGTACAACTCTGTTAGTGATGCTCCGTCATTCGGATATTTTCGCTCAAGTTTTAACTTCTCTGTATGGTCGCACGGCTTTCTTCTGCACCTGTTGAACTATAAAATCTGCTCCAATTGGTCTCAGATTCTTACACAAACAAACCACATCCGAAGCTCACACGGACCGTCCCAGAGAGTCTGTATGCCAGCGTGGCGCCCCTGTTTCAAATGTAATAAAGAGCTTGTCTTAGCCTGAGAATCTTGTTTGCCAGCGGCCCTTTGAGCCGCAGCGTTCCCAGAGGCCAAATCCGTGTGTAATGCCTGGTCAGACACACACTGGCAACCGGCACAAACATTTCCTGCTCGCTTCCAGAGGCTCCAGAGGCAAGGGGAGATCCCCCAAACCCTCCCGTTCGAAAATGTCTGACTTGGCACTTTTTTTTTAATTAAAGCTTTAAATCTGGGGGGCGGAGGGAGAGAGAGAGAGAGAGAGAGAGAGAGAGCAGTCTGGTACAAAGAGGCTAGCTTCATATTGAAACTTTTTTTCTTACTTACACCTGCTCTGTCACCTATTTCTTCACTCTGAGCATGTTTACTGCATAATTTGTGAGTCAAAAAGGCCATGTGAGCGTTCTTCCTGAGGTGTCTCTTTGGGGAGGATTTGTCATTGCCGCTTTGTCTCGATGTTTAAACTCAACAAACCAAGAAGCACCTGCACAGAGCTGCCTTTCTTCCACTATATGCTATCAGTGTAGCACCCAGCATGTGTAAGATCAGGAGACACATTGTCCCAGGCCATCGATGCCCCAGAGGGATATAGTCCTCTTTAATCTGTGTTCAAGCAGTCTCTGGCTTTTGATCCCCTCAGGAGACACAATCTTAAAGTGGCACCACACCATTTGCTCTTGTCTCGAATCAAGGCTATTGTATTAAAAATGCCCCCTCTGTTAGCCCCAAATGAGAGTGTGTTTATTTTGCAATCCCAGCCAGTCACTCGGACGAGGGCTCCGACGTGGACTCCGAGCCGGGCCTGCCCTTAAAGAGGAAGCAGCGCCGCAGTCGGACCACCTTCACAGCCGAGCAGCTGGAGGAGCTGGAGAGGGCCTTCGAACGGACGCACTACCCTGACATCTACACACGAGAGGAGCTGGCTCAGAGGGCCAAACTGACCGAGGCTCGGGTTCAGGTTCGGACACACATCTGCACTCTGCCACATTTCAGAAGATTTGACAGAGCAGGGATGTGTCCCTACTGTCATGAATTCGTGTCATGTGGGTGTTCAATTATCTTGGGGTATTGCCACGCATTCTTTACAGTCATTAGACATGTGTTTCCCTTCACTCCCCACCCCCAACACTCATCCCTGCCCCTTTGCTACGCATTCAAAAACTAATATTGCAGGCCTTTGGTTTGAAACCAGTTTTCTATTTTTGCTAACATTTTTTTTGTGCCAGAAAGAGCTACATAAAAATCTGCAAATAGATGCTCAATTTAGATAGCTGCCTAACAGCCATAACAGCCCTGCGGTGTTATCTGAACCCGTGACTCACAGTAGTACCCAGAGATGTGGTTTCAGCACAGATGCTGAGATCTCTATCAGTTTAGCTCTCCTTTTATGGGACAGAGAGGCCTCCGACACGTATAATATCACTGACCTGGAACAAAGCACACTCACAAATGAAAAAGAGCATGTAATTACTGCGCGAGGGTAGTCAGGAAACTCTCTGCTCTTCTTCCCAGGTGTGGTTCAGTAACAGAAGAGCTCGGTGGAGGAAGCAGGCTGGAGCCAGTCAGCTGATGGCCTTTAACCACCTCATACCTGGGGGTTTTCCTCCGTCAGCTATGCCAGGCCTGCAGCCTTATCAGCTGTCAGACAGCCCTTACCCTCCGTCTTCTATCGCCCAAGGTGAAAACACAGCCGAAACATATTGAAATCACATTTTTTTCATAAGCAACGTTAGAATTCACGAAGAGCTTTTTTCTTCTCAGCCACCTCAGAGCAGCCTGGTACCGTCCACCGACCGCAGCCGTTGCCTCCAACCTCCGTGCACCAGGCTGGGATCAGCTCGTCCGCGGCGTCCCAGGACGGAGGCTCGGCGTACTGCCTCTCCTCGGGGCGACACAACTTCTCAGGATACTCAGACAGCTTTGTGAGCCCAGCAGGACACACCGGCACTGTTAACCCCGGCATCAGCAACAGCCTCTCGCCACAGGTCAGTCTGTGCACCACATACCGATGGACATGTTGAAACATTCACGTGCATACTTTCACAAATGTAGCTATTTTTGTACTTCAAAGTTGCGAGAAAAATTGCCACACCCGTTTAGTTAGAATCCGTTAGGAACTAGAAGGCAATTCATGAAACACACCATATGGATAAATAATATCACACACACACACACACACATCTCTGTATGACCTACAGCAGGGGTATGATTATCTTGACATTGATGAAACCTTGTTAGGGTAAAGAACCAGGTAGCTTTTCATTTTTGTTTACTCCGACAGACAGTCTGATGAATTTGAAATGTGGCAAACGTCAGTCACCAGACCTGGCAGAAAGTACCAGACACGAGGAAGGATGTATGGATGTCAGATGATGACACAAATCAAAACTGAAAAGACAATTATGGTCGATTACACAGTCATCAGTGTCCATCGGCGGCTCTCTATCGGCCAAGAAGATGGACTAACAGGCGTAAAACGAGCTTTTAACCGCCACAAAGGGTGGCTGGCCTTTTTGCAATGCATGCTGGGTACTAATTCCCATGAGAAAGAATCTCAGTCTCCTGGTAGGCAAAGATAAAAAAAAAAAAAACCCTGTGTTGAGCTGGTTTGTTGCTGCCTTAATGCCCAAGAATTGACAAAGAGCTTTGTTTGCTGGGGTGTACACTTGGAAGGTTGAGAGCAAAGTTATAATTGACTCCTTTGATGTAATAGCCAAAAAATATGGGCTAAAACATAAATGTTTAGCAGTTCAAACATTTACTAGTTTGCAATTTATTTAAACAATATGATGAGAAATATAATTCAAAGTCAGAAACTGCAACTTTTAACTAGTACTTGAGTCAAAGCATTGTTGCAATCTGGAAGCCGCCTTCTGTAACTGGTTGTGGTGTGAGTTCACTCGTGCCGTAGGGTCACAAAGGAGCTAAAATTCCTATAAAGAGGCCAAAGGTGGTCTGGCCCCTTGGATGGTTTCAACATTAACCTTTTGTGGTCGGCTTCTACAGAATGGAAATCTCATCTCACAGATCGGGACGGCGTGCCTCGAAGGCTCTCTCCGTCTGGGAATGTAATCACTGAGTGTTCCAGTGTCTTAATTGATTGAAATGAAGTAATCTATCCCCTCCTAACAAAGTGTGTAATATATGCAAATGAATCACTTTGTTGGCTAATTTGTTTTAATTCGTGTATTCATTGCAGCAATCCGAATGTTTATTGCAGTGCAATTTTCTCTATATCACATGATGAGACAATTAATTTTAACTTAATAAGGGAGAGGAAATGAGAAGTGATTAAATTCTATGACATTGATACTTGGGGGCTTTCTTTGCACTTGGAAAAGTTTACAGCTTTGGGTTTGTTGGATCGCCATGGTGGATTTTCTTCGAAGTCCTTGCAAGGGTGATGCCCCCTTGAGTTATCTGGACTCCAAATTTGTCTATAAATGCAACTCTACCCTACTTACTGCTCCGTATACATCAGAGGATTCCACTAACTCCAGATATGGTCACACCGCAGCAACACGGAGTCTCGTTATGGATGAGTTTTGCTTTAGATCAGCAATATTCTCAGTGGAGCGGTGAGCTCTGCAGCAGCCAGGCCGATGGCTTTCTCCGTCTCTGGCCTCTCAGCACTGATCTGGCGCATACCAAAGCAATCCTTTCTCACCAAGGAAGCAGGCGGCCAGGATTTGCACCCCCCTGGGACCTAATCTCCGGAACAACCTCAAAACAGACACACTATCAGGAACTGCTGCTGTTTCAGTTGCTGAGAAAAAGTGCCCTCACTATCGTGTAGATCATACACTTTTTTTTTTTTTTTGCAAGCCTGTAGGTATATGCCACACAAACTGTTTGTACACGTTCCTGCACAAGTACTGCACTCGGTGTTAGTGCTTGAGAAATCATCAATATAAACAAAACTTTTTTTTTGCATAAACTGAAGTTACTAGAATATTGTTTCGTATAAGAAAATTCTTCTTTTGGAAAAACTTTATGATAACTACACATTATTTATCTTTACTTGATCATTAATAAATGGTTCGTTAACATCATCACTGAAGGATGATTCATCCTTTATAAGCTATAAATTAACACATTTATTAATGTTTTACCTATAAAGTCTAATTACTTCTAAAACAACATACTTATTGTTTATTCATGCTTAATAACTCATGAATCAGCTATTCTGTATATTTTGTATATGTATGTAAATGCTCATATAAATGTACTTTCACACCATGTCTTAGACATGTAATAATGCTTAGAGAAGTGTTGAAATCACTATGATTTTGTTCTGATTTCCACAGGTGAAAAGGAACTTGTGAGCTTTCGGGGTTTTATCTACATTAAAAAATACTTGAAAAATCATACTTTAGAAGGATTCACAAAAAGACTTAATTACTATCTGCCTTAATTATTGATGCACTGCAGAATTAGTAGATTTCAAATGTTTTCTAACCATTAAAAAATGTCTCACACATGGTGCATTTATGTAAGCATATAGATATACACACTGTATACAGAATAGTTGATTCACAAGTTATCATTAATGAATATACAATGTTGTTTTAGAAAGTAATTAGCTTTTATAGGTAAAGCATTGATAAATGTGTTAATTTATAGCTTATTAAGTATGAATCATCCTTAATTAATGATGTTTTCAAGGTTAACTAACCATTTCTTATTGATTAAGTAAGACTAAACAATGTGTATTTATTATAAAATGCTACCATTATTTTTAATTATTTGTTGTTACAAAGACAGCTACAGTTTTAAAGTATGAAGCATGATAAAAAATGAAGATCTATATATATTTTTTTCTAATAATAGCTACACATTAATATATCATGAGTATATACAAGGGTTGAGTACTTGCTACTAAAGTTATCACCATCAAGATAGAAGTTGATTTTTTTGGTTTGACATGTTGCATTGTTTGTCTGACAGGAAAATAAGTATTCAGAAAAAAGTCTATGTACATCTCCGGGCCAACTGACAGTCAGCTTGGAAAGCCCTTAGTGTCATATCAACTAGTGGTAATTAATCCTCACCTCTTTGGTTAGAAGCTATTTGGTTTTGTTCTCGACTTAAGCTCGTTTTTCATCAACACAGGCTGTAATTCTTCTCTCTTTCACTGCGCTTATTTAAGACATTTTCATGACTTTGCCTGTCACGCAAACCCATGTGCAGCTGTTCGTGATGTATCACTGATACCCCCTCAGCCGTGACATCAGAAAGAAAAAAAAAACTTGCTACACATATACATTCACCTACTGTTAGAGGCACCCATCTAACTCAGGTAGCTTAAATACAACACACACTTGTTACTCTTTGGGGTCTTTTATAAAGACTGTAGGTAATAAGATGTTTTTCCTCACAAATGCAAATTCATTTCATATTGTACCATAGGACTGGTTATATTTAGACTGGTTCTGCTCAAAACTTGAACTGCTTTGACAAGGAAACATAATATATTACAAACATTCGTTGGTCTATTTCGAAAAGTCAAAAGAATCATCTTTTCCAGACTTAGATAGTGGGATAATCAATGATTTTTTAAGGTAACATCACAACCTCGGTTTGTGAAGCTGAATAAGAACATAGTAATTCAGTGATTAGATTAAAAAAAAAAAAAAAAAAAAAAAAAAAAAAAATTTAACCCAAAGAAGGGAGA
>JAUBOC010000078.1:12551549-12563935 GCA_032275365.1 Anablepsoides cearensis | reverse complement strand
ATAAAATAAGTGCTATATAAGACATTTTGACAACATTTTAGAACTTAAGCCTATTCAGTTTCTTCTTTCTAACAGGCTTCTTGTCTAAAATCCTAATTGCCAGTTAATATTTTTGATAGTTGATGGTTGTCTATGCTGCGTGTGACCAAGACGGTAAGCAACAACTTAAATGTGAGGGAAAAAAGATCATAGAGTGCACAAAACTGTTGGCATGAAATAGCAAATAGTCAGAATAATCTGAATGTACAGTTTGCTTTTCCAATTTTGCTCACCAGAATTTGGTTTTTAAAGTTTAAATAACATAACACTAAGATATTTAACTTTTGAGAATTATTTGGTATGTTGCCTTTTTATTTTGAGAATCATTGTAGTCAGTCAAGGAACTGATCTCTTAGGGGGATAAATGCAAGCTGACAATATTTTTTAACATTCCCATAAAACATGACTTTTCAGACCTTATTACTATAGAAACACAGATAAAAAGCTACATATATAACTGTATGACCAGCATACTTTTGAAAATTTACATGTTAAATAAATGTTAAATAAACTTTTAAATAAACTTTTAAATAAAAGTAAATAATAAATGATAGTGCAAACTAATTATATTGAATCAAAACAAAGTGGGCCATGAAAGGAGCCGTGCGGTACAAACGTTTTAATTTAATATTTCCTTTTCTTGTTTCCTAGATAGGTATTTATTTTAAATACAATTTCTTTTAAACTTTTAATTTCATGCCCCATGATTACATGAAAATATACAAATGAGAAATGAATAAACTATTTTAAAACATCTCCAATTTTCTCTCTTTCCCCCTCAGGTGCCTTTCATTATATGAAGCCCCCTAACGTGGACTCCTGTTTGGTCATTCGTCTCTGGAAAGCACAACTACCCGCTGCCTTTGCCAACTTCCCCAGCCCCGAGGACAGCCAGGCAGGCAGTGGGG
Source organism: Anablepsoides cearensis (assembly GCA_032275365.1). Taxonomy (NCBI): domain Eukaryota; kingdom Metazoa; phylum Chordata; class Actinopteri; order Cyprinodontiformes; family Rivulidae; genus Anablepsoides; species Anablepsoides cearensis. The sequence continues at coordinate 12,562,988 of JAUBOC010000078.1, read as the reverse complement.
GGAGGTGGAAGGATATCGTGTTTTATTTTAGCAAGAAGGGGAGCCGATTTGGATGGAGGTGTAGTGATGGCAACGATGAAGCCCGAGTGAAATAATTAAGGACCATATAGGTGCAGCCTTCTCTGATACCTGACACTTGCTTTGCTTGTGAGTCAAGGACCAAGTGCTGTTTTTTTTTTTTTTTTTTGCCAGTGGTTTAGGGAGGGGAAAAAATGGTGGGCAAAATGGGTACACACATTCATGGCATTCTATGGAGTTTTATAAGTGGCAGAAATATATGTTGGACTGGACTTGATCAACTTGAGGTGCTTCTATGACCTACCTTGATGAGAAAAAGATGTTTTCTTGTGGTGGATGGTCTGACAGCAACGGAACGAGTGCTCGACAGCAACGCTCTTCTGAGAATGCCTTCATCACAGTGTCTTAGCAGAGGAGTATTTACCTGCATACTCATGTATATGAAGTTGGAGATCAAAGTGTGGCTGCATCAGGAAAACCATTGAGAGCATAAATTGACGTCAAATGGAGTCGGTGCAACCCAAAGAAAGTGCAATACATTCATACCTCATGTGCTGTAAATGAACACAGATCAAATGTTTCCTATTATCTCTTCAAACGCCTGCTCCATCTTTTTAATGTTATTAATTTTGGGTTGTGTGCTTTGATCAATCAGGACAACTTACCAAGCAATGAATCATAGCAAACAAAAAAAGATGTTAAACCAAAACAAAAAAATAAAAAAAATGCTTCATCAGTGAACATAATTTTCTGTTTCACAGTTCAATTTTTTGCTCTTGTTGCTTTGCATGTTAGCCATCCACAGCAAATATAGTTCCTGTTTTTATTTATTTAGTGTTGTTCAATTGTATTGTCTGTTCGTTTCCTGAAAGTGCTCCTCTGTGCTTAAAAAGGTCTTACACAATGTTTCATTATTATTCCCACGTTTCTTTTGTATAATGTTTTTTTTATTTACAATGGTGTGAAATTATCAAGGAGGTTTGTGTAAAAAAATAGCACTATTACTATTTATAATAAAGATTTTGAAAAAAAAAGTTAATATTTAAAATTTTGAATTTGTGTCTTTTGTCATCTCAAAACTCTGCAAGCCCAGATTACATTTTTAAACCCTTTCATGCATGTTATTTAAGAGTACAATTTAAAAATTCAAGTAAACAAAAAATATTTAATGATAATAAAACAAGGCTTGGCTCCCAAACCTTTAGTGATTTACTGTTTAATTGATATTTCTTATTATGTTTCATATAAGGTTTTGTATATTCAGAATTGAAAACATTACAAACATTGCATTACAAAAAGGTTACCTATAATATTTATAAATAAGACAAATCCTCATAAAACAGGATATTTGCAATTGAAAAACTAACAATTCATTGACATCTTGCATCAGTGCTTAGTAATCTGATAAAGAGACAATAATTACAAACATTGTGAATAACTTAAATTATATTAAATATTTAAAATAATTTATTATTAATATGGATGATTCTAGTGGTTTTGATTAAAAAAAACATACTTCACTTTTCAGTTTGTGTTTACTTATACTGTTTTAATTTACTTATTAAAAAAACACAACAACTGAACTTCAGTTCTGTAGCCGATTTCCTTATATTGGTAGTCCAACATATATAAACAAATACTCGAAAATCTCAACTTGTTAGCTTGTCGTTTGTTTTAAAATAAATTTTTATTACATCTTTTTTCCTCAGAATTTACACCAAAAACATGTTTTTAATTAAGATTCCAGTTTTGCCAGTTTTAGAGTGCTTTATTTACCAAATAGAGAAATAGGACAACAACATATCAAGTTTAAAAAAATTACTGATTGGTCATAATATTATCCTGAAAGAGACATATTCATTAATGTTAATACCAGTTTGTTTTAAAATTAAACAAAAAAATCATCTCTATTCTGAAAATGTGTATTAATAAAAAACTGTTATAAAAAATTGGAAGTTATAGTTTCTCACATTCCCAAGAAACATTTCACTTTAAAGTACAATTTCTTGAATTGGCGTTTTTTTTTATTAGAAAATTAAAAGAGATTTCATGTGTTCTAAAATCTAAAAGTACTAAAATAATTAAAATCTGAGAAGGTTAAAGGTCAAATAAAGTGTTTAAACTTTACACCATTTACTTTAATTTATAATATCTGTGAAACAAAATTATTTTGAATGACGAAATCTGAAAACATTAGATTTTCCGACTGCAGTGTTTTATGTTATTTTTCTCTTTTTTCACTGTGTACCTCTCTCACACACACACACACACACACACACACACACACACACACACACACACACACACACACACACACACACACACACACTACTGGAGCACTAAATCATAAATATATCCTCTTTCATAAACACTCCTTTCGGACAAATTCCTGCTCCCCGGTGGCTCCTTCACACCCTTTAATGACTAAAGCAGAGCTGCTGTAAATTTTAGGAGCACAGCCGCCCTCAGACACTCCGGGACATCAGTCACACACAGCTCAGACGGCTGTGGGCTCTGACTGTCAAACACAGACAGAAAACAATGTTCACCCAGTGGGCAGAGTCCTCGGAAAGGTTAAACAAATCACAAGTGCATTTTTATCATTCTCTCCTGTGTTTTTTCACTCTCTCTTTTGGAGGTTTAGGGATCAGGTGTGCAGCTGTTCATGCCATTCAACGTACAGCTCTAAAAACAAGCCTCTGCCTGGTTTTGGAATTGTGTTTTGAGTTTTTGAGCTGCATTTTTCACGATTAGTTTGTGTTTTCTTTTCTATCTTTAAATTTTGAATTTATTTTATTTTATTTTTTTAACAAGTGCTCAACTTGTAAGACACACTGAGTGAAAAAGCCAAAGGGGCTGCTTTGAAACAAAGTGTCAGTCAAGCAGCAACACACTGGAGACAACTTAACCTTTGACCCCAGCACTCTTTGAAATGAGTAGACTACTTGACCGGAGCTGACAACAGTCCAAGCGTCTCTGCAGCTTTCAGCCCACAAATAAAAAGTGAAGGGTAGAATGCACAAAAAAAAAAAGACATAAAAATCACAAATTTAAGCTGTAAAGATAAAATAAAATTTAAAAAAGTTGCACATAAGGAATTTTTGTGAAGATCATATGATTTCTTGGTTCAACTGTCAAACAATTCCAGGAGGTTTTATCAAGAGTTCATCCCTTTTTTATTTTCTCTGCAGCAGAAATGAAGCTTTATCTTTGAAATACCACCTTATCAAGTCTGCAGAAGAGTGAGTGCGGCAGCAAACAGCATGCCTTTCCTAAAGTGGACAGAACCTCCCTCTCCTGCCGTCCGCTTTTCATTCGCCTTTAAATGTCCTGCACTTTCTTTTTCATTTTTCATTTAGCAAACATGACCCCTGTTTTTGAAATGAAAAGCACGAACCGGAGTCTTCTTATTTCTCTGCTCGCTCACTGTCGTCAGCTCCTCGAGGACACGAGTATTCACGAGCGTCAAGCAAACGGGAGCGCTTCCAACACCACCCTGAGCCCCCTCTCCGGCACCGACCCGGCCATCTCCACCTCCAGGGACGCTTATGACAACGCTTACTTCTACATCCTCTTCGTGATGGTCTTCTACTCGTTCCTGGCCTTGTCTCTCTTTAAGTGCTTCATCGGCAGCGACGAGCAGAACAAGGACCCTTACGAGGAGTTCATAGGAACAGGGAACCGAGCAACACAGACAGGCCACATGGCAGAGAAATTTTACCTTGAAGAGGAGAGCAGCCTGTGAGGCTTTTCTAAAAAAAGAGAATGTGGAGGAGGGGTACGGATGCATGTAGGAAATGTTTTGACAGTCACCAAGCCAGAAGAACGTCAGGCGAGACCTGCTAGTGATTTTGCAAAACCTACAACTCTTCCACCCCCTCTCTCCCTCCTTTCCAACTGACAATCAGGAACCTCACGCGAGTTGGCCGGCCGGCTGGCAGGAGCAAGACGGCTGCCTCTGATGATCTGAGAGAAGCATGGAAACATGCAGAAAGTGTGGGTCAATGGCAGGCCGGCATCTCCTCCTGTGAGGCCTAATCAGGATCAATAACACCGGAGTCTTCAACACACCACAGGGAGCGAGGAGCAGCTGCATGACGTAGATATCATGGACTCTGCGTGTGTTTGGGTTTCCTGGAGGAATCGATCATCTTTGTAACTAAATAAATAACAACAAATATCTGCGTTATTTGCCAACTAAAGATGACGGTATTTTCTGTCACTTCGCCCCTAAGTGTTCCCGCTAAGACAAAACGACATCCCAGGCTTAAATTGGGTCTAATTAGAGGTGAAAGCGCAGTGCGGTATTCGGGATTGAGCGACATTCCTTTGCCATTACGTTGTAACTGATCTGCGGCGAGTCGATGGGCAGCTACAGGGCCGCGCCAACCTCTGGGTGACCCCAGCGTGAGCTAGGTTTACAAAGCTGCGGCGAAACGTGAACCCAAGACTCAACTGAACAGTGAGATGTTGTGGAGAGAGGGCTCTGGGAAGAAACACAAGCCTCTTATTTGTGCCATACGTCACAGATTTTTTGCCTTTGCAAAGAGCGAGAGGGAGGATGCTTCAGATTAGCGGTCTGTTGGGCGGGCAGGTAGTGGTATGGCCTCTCACAGATCCAAAACACACCATAAAGGCCTTCTTCACAATTGAATCTAAGGGGTCACGGGTTGGCCTGAATGGACAATGCTGGTCTAATTTGAACTATCCGCTCCTGCCGGTCCCCGAGGCCGTGTGGGCCTGTTTCTGCTTCATCCCTCTTAATTAAATTTTTGCCTCATCCTCCTCCTTTGAGGCACTGGGGGTCACCATGTGTACACCATACCTAGGTAAATAAGTCTTCCGTCATGCTGGGCGCAAACGCCCGGTTGTAAATTTTGTTCATGCAGTGTGGTCAAAATGTTTTCCTCTTTATTGTGGCTGTCATATTATTGTTCAAAATTAGTTTTTTTTCCACAACTTTACTGGTGATCAGTTACCAGACATAAACACAAGAGTCATCATATAAAAATGGCCTACATTTTATTTTCTTCAGTTTAGTTTTTTTTTTTTTTGTTGCTTCACTTAACTGGTTATTTGTTAAAGTTGATGAAATTGCATGTCTAATAAAAGTAGCATATAAAATGGATTTGTAGGAGGCAAACTGAGATACATCACTATTTGATCCCCAAGTGAAAAGCTGCTGGTTTCTGTGTCTAATTATTGCAAGAAACTGAGGATATGCTGCCATCTGCTGGTAAAGATGTTGCAATGCTATTTATTTGATTATTTTTTTTTATTTTTTACACACTCAGGCTAAAAACCTGAAACTCTTGAGTGTTAATGAGCAGATGAAAAAAACTCTCATTTTATTGGCCCCAGAATTGATCAATAAAACTGAACCCAAAATTACACGATAACTATTTTCATAAGAAGCCCTGAAATGTTCAACATGATCATAATGAGGCTTTATGTATTATGCAATCTGGCTTATGGAGTAATGTGTTTCTCTTCATGTACTGTAATGCTGCAATTTGTGTGCTCCACTCCCCTGTATTATTTTTGTAAGATTAGATTGTAATTTTTGTTTTTTTAATTTGACGAGATTTGCAATAGTTTATTTATAGGAAGTAATTACAAAAATGTAATTGGTTTTGAAACAGGAAGTAGCAACCTACAGCCCAAGGTACCAAAACAGAAGCCGCAGCTAAGTACAGAACATAATTAAAAGAGATAAAAATAACCAGAGAAAACAAGAAAGACAAAACACATCACAAAACAAAACAAAAAAAAAAATCAAATACATTTCATTGACTATTATATTGTCTCAATCTAAAATTAAGTATCTTACCACTGCTGAGAAGCAGCAAAACTAACAAAACAGAATTTCCATAAATCTGTATAACAGAAAATTCTGGTATTCAGAAGCTTACAGAAGTGACACAATCTGATTACATCATACATAAAGAAAAAAAAATGCCAGAACAGTATTTTATTGTATTGATGATACACCAATGCTTACTGGGTTACATGAGCTGTTAAACTAAAAAAACACTAAACAAACCATGTTGTATTGTATATTAATGCATCTCATCCTGAAGGATTAAATTTGACATTTTGTGCACCCTGTTGTCACACTACAGCTGGTGTTTCAATCAGTTATATAAAAAATCTTAGTTGGTTTTGATACGTTTGACGGCTACAGTGCAGCCTCTGCAGCTCTCCTGCAAAATATTCTGCAGTAAATACTGTGGATGAGAAAAAAAATATTGATTGGAGGCAGACATTTTCTGTGAAACCGATATTGTGAGATGTAAATTTAAAGAGGATTTGTACTTACGTTAGTGAAAGCCTGAAAACTGTCATTTTTGTTTTGCACATCAAGGGAAACAAAATGGGTATTTAGAAGAACAATCAAATCTTGGGCATCTGAAAAAAACAAATGGACCAGTTAATCTGCACACTAGTTGGAATCTGTGTTCCCTGACAGCTTTGTGTGCAAAACCCTTATTGGATAATTAGTGGAGAGACATCAGCACCACTGGTTACAACACACGCCAAACAGACGACCTCTCTTGCAAACAGAGGCATAATAAAGGGTAAACTTTAAACCCACGTTCCGTCTCAGTCATTTAATGCACAAATCTTTTAGGAGGATGGTGTCTCTCACACAGGTTAAAGAAACAACAGAAATGTTAAAAATGGGAATCACCAAAACATCAATTCTGATTTCACATCACAAGCTCAGAGTTTGACCCAGAGGAAACTAAACTAAACTAAACTAAACTAAACTAAACTAAACTAAACTAAACTAAACTAAACTAAACTAAACAAAACTAAACTAAACTAAACTAAACTAAACTAAACTAAACTAAACTAAACTAAACTTTCTGCAATTCCATGATTGGAAACTGAAGAGAGCAATTTGTCTGTTTTGCTTAAATTTGTTTTTCTGACAAACCTAGATGGTTTCACAAAATACAATTTCCACTAATCAGATGAAATAAAAGGTCTGCTAATTTATGAATATAATAAAAATCCTATCAACTAGCAATCATCAATTTTAAACAATGTTAACTTATTAACAACAATACTATAACAAAAAGTAAGAAAATTTGCTTGGTAAATTATTTCTTTGTTGTAACAATGCTTCTTGGCAACAAATCTTATATCATTTGAAAGTCTGTTAATTTGCCTTTTTAATGGTGCCACATTTGTAAGAAACATGCATTTGTTGGATGAGCAGTAGAGCTGAGTATGTGGGTTGCCTACATAACACATTTTCCAACTCTTCTCTGCCAAACAGCCTATTTTGCTTTTGCTGTTGACTCTGTTTTGAAGCCTCCAGGTGCTGTCAATCAGGTGCCCAGTATAAGATTTATTGCCAAGAAGCATTGTTACAAAGAAATAATCTACCAAATACTAGTATAGATGTTCTGAACTGCTCACAGGACATATCTGATTGTCCACTCAGTGATGAAAAAGTTGAATTTATTTTATTTAGCATAAAATATGTTTCAGTGAACTTTGTTTCATCATTAACAGACCTGTTCTACAGTCAGTTTGATGAGTGACAGGGAAAAAAGGAGAAAACACTAATTGGCACACAGAATCATTGTTATGGCTTAATGAAGCACTTTATAAACCACCTCAGTTGTCACTAATTTCAACTTTTCTTTGTCATAAAAAACAGTTTATGCTAACCACAACTCACCTGTAGGAGTGGAGGCAGTTGTGCTGTGGCCACCAGAAGATACTGCAGTTTGATTGGGACCCATTGTAACAATGGGAGGTGTAGTATTAAAGGCTGGTAAGAAATAAATCAGAATATTTAAAAATTGAGTAGTTGTACTCTTTCTTTTGTCGTATGTGCTGCAGAAGTATACTTCTGCATATCCTTCAGCATATGTGCTGAAGGATGTAGAACATGTTTGCAATGATGCCAGAAGTTAGTAACACAGACGCTGTACTTATTATAAAATCATATAATGCTGCTCTAAATCAAAATGAGAATTTCAGTGTTTGGGTTTCTGATTGTTGTGAGGAATGCTGCTTTAAGATAATAATCAAGCTGTGTGGAAATCTAGAAAAAAAATTCTCAGTTTGACATTAAAACTAGGTGCTGAAGTTGTGCTCAAATCAATCAGAGCAAAGTTGTACTGTGTTTTGACATAAATATTTGTCGAAATACTAATTCTTATTGTTGTGAAATAAACAGATTGTTTCTATGACAAAAGAAAATTTAAAAAAGCACAACAATTTGTAAATTCTATTTTAATCCTAAATTTTAAACTAGCAAGATTTTAGTTTTAAGATTTTACGAGAACATAACAGAAAATACAAAGACAGTAATTGGCCTTTCCATAGACTTTCAGCAATTTTGACCTTTTTGTAAACATTACATAGTATTTGTTTAGTCAAACTAAGCAAGCAGGCAACCAATAACAAATAAAAAAGAAAGAAACAAACAAAATAATGGAAACAATAAGTGAGAAATCAAGTGCTTCTCTCCTGTTTTCATACCAATGACAGAGTAATTATGAGGCCAGTGCTGTTAATTCCTCTTCGTTTACTCTAAAACATTCTAAAGTAAACTTCAAGGCTACCTGTCTGTCACGGCTGTGAATTATTTGTATGTGGTGTGTACATTCTCACTTACATATTGTACCATTGCAGGTCGACACAAAGTCAGGACAGCAGTCTTTGGCAGTCAAACAGTACATGTCACAGAAACAGCTTCCCGTGAAACAGGAATTATTATGACCAGCGCAGCAAATCATAGGTGGGCCGGTGCAGTTCAAGACTAGGGCAAACACACAAACAGAACACAACTTTTGAGATGAAACTAAACATTAATAACAATTTAATGATCATAATATATGACTTAAAAACATCAAATTTGACTTAAGTAGAGTTACTTCCAGATTAAAAGAGTTGTGAAATATTATGTTGACATGTAAGAGAATTATTAGGCTTTACACACAAAGAGAGAAGTTGAAAACAAATAAAACCAGAGTCAGAACAAACACATCTGATAAGTCTGTTGCAGCTCACTAACTGGCAACAGGAAGGAGTTTGCTGTTATGGAGATTACCTGTTAGACCGGTATTTGCGACTGGTGTTTGAGCTAAAATAAAAAAAATCACAATCACATTACATTCATTGGTTTTCATTGAAAACAAAACATAAAATGACAAACTTTCCAGGAAAGTCTATAAAAAGGACATTCATGAGCCAGTGTGCTATGCAGAAGAATGCTGCTGTTCAGTTCTTTATGTAAGCTGCAAATACTTTGCATGCAGCTGAAAAAAACAAACAGATCAAATGATCCAGAAAACTATAACATTTAAACCCATAGCAGTGACATCATGTGTCAGCATCATAAAATAATATGTGAGAATCAGTAAAGAAATCCAAAATGGCTTCAAACTGTTTGTGGTATATATTTGTAACATGTAAAAAAAAAGTTCAGAATTTCACATGTAACTGTTTCGTTAGCATTTTTAATGCTGAATTTAGAAATCTAAAATTTAGCTAGATATCAATATCTAATTTTAAATGACAAAGTAATAAAAAAAGCTTAAATGGATTTAAACCGACCATGACTCACCTGTAGATGTGGAGACAGTGGTGTTGAGGCCATCAGAAGATGAAGACCTGGTAGTTTGACTGGAAACCATTGTAGAAGAATCAATGGGAGGTGCTGTACTGTTGGCTGTAGCATTAAATGGTGGAAATAAAGCAATCAGATTATAAAAAAAAGAGTATCTTTCATTTGAGTTGTACTCAAATGTTGTACTTGGATTGCATGGGCTGCAGAAGTGTGCTAAGGGATGTAGAACTCATATGCTCTGGTGCCTAACAGGCAGTACAGATTATGGCAGAGAAATGCAATGTTTAATTTGCTGTTTGTCGTGCACTTGTAGGTATCAAATAAAACTATATGATTACATGGATAAATGGAGATGGCTTGCAACAACTGAAAACAAAAGAGTTGAAGTATGCAGCAGAGCCACTTCTTACAGGAGAATAATAGAAACAGGAAGTAGAAAATATGTTGTGCTACGGTAATCACCTGTCAGCCTGACTGGTAGTTGTCTAAGTGACATCATGTGTATTCATCAAATAACACGTGAGAAGCAGCAAATAATTCAAAGTGGTTTCCAACAATGGCTTACAGAATTTCAGACATGTAACTGTTTAATTAGCATTTTACTGTGGGTACAAATCTAAAATTTACATAGATTTAAAATGTCTAAATTTAGGTGACAAATAACATTGAACATAATTTTACATAAGTTTTTTCCCTCCACATTTGTCTTTGATTGACTTGTTAATTGTTTTGTAAAACACTGTAGACCTGTGTGTGATTGTAGTTTGGAACCTACCTGTTACATTGGAATTTGTAAGAGCAGTTGGAGCTAAAAAAAAAAAAAAAAAAAAAAATTAAAAAATTAAAAAAACAAGTAACTTCATTAGATCAATAGGACACATGAGAAAAGTCAAAAGTTACAATGATAAAAATGGTGGTAAAAAAAATGCAGCGGATCTATTTGTTGCAGTAAATAAAACAACAGGATGGATGTAAATATGGAATAGTAAATACCTGTTGGAGTGGAGCTTGCAAATGAGGGTTGAGCTACAAAAAGCACAATTATATGTTATTTAGAATTATAAGGACATCTTCTAGAGATTCTGTAAAAAAATATATATATATATTACAAATAAAGTTCTGCTAGAAAAATCAGACATCAATGTTCCCTTATTTTGAATCAAATTGCCAACAATCTGCAAGCTTTTCATGGTCTAAAAGCAGGGATAAACTGGTGTATGTTTAAATTTCCCAGATTTTGAGGATGTTGGCTTTATCCTTAGGAGAACATGTATGCTTTATCTTTAACACCTTAATAATGAATTAAGAAATTATTCAGTTTATATATTCCAAATAGTATGCTTTAACTTTTTTATGATCTAACTAATTGTCTAATGCTGGTAGAGGTTAAGTATGGTTTACTCACCATCATAAGAATGCTTCACCCCTAATAAAACTACAACATAAATTGGAAAACAATCCATTATCACGGCACTGTTGAACACAATGATTGAAGACTCACTCTACAGAAAGCAGTAGGAGGTGGGTATAGACAGGGCGGGCAGTTTTATTGGTAGGGCAGGCAAACCTTTCAACATTCCAGTTTTACAGGTTTTTTATTTTTAAACATAGGTTTTATGTAACACAAAACTGATAAGGATTGTTTGAACATTTGCCAACACTTTTGGCCCTTGAGCAAATGCCATGAACACAAGTAAATTTTTAAAAGCATGTTTATGTTTATGTTTATGTTTATGTTTAATGTTTATTCATTTTCATTTCATCAAAATATAAACAAAACACAATTCACACAACAAAACCATACAAATAAAGCGAAATGAAAGGCAGCA
>JAUBOC010000078.1:12503103-12515685 GCA_032275365.1 Anablepsoides cearensis | reverse complement strand
AAGTATGTATGGGTATTAACTTATGTATGCATACTTTACAAAGAAATTATTGTTAGTTTATTATTATATGGATATGTGTGTTGTTGCTATGTTTTCTTGTATTTATTTACTTTCAGATGAGCGGACAGATGTCGGGTGTGTGGCCTTGTGTTCTCTTTACGTATATTTGATATTTTTTTCTATCTCTTTTTCAATCTTTATTCACACTATCTTTTTTTAATGTTTTCCTTGTCTTTTTCTTCTATCCTCTTAAAAAAATCACTGATGATGAAGAAATTAAGAATTAAGAAACTAATATTTAGTTCTTTTTTCTACTGAAGTGAAAAAAAAAAAGGATGGAACCTTGTTAATCACATGCTTTTAACAAAAAAAATGACAAGGATGCTGCACCATAGGAGCCAATCTGAACAGCATTAGTCCACTGAGAGTGTCACAGTTGTTGATAATACTCATTTCAAGACACACAAGAAAACAAAAACAAAATCAGCACGCAGAAACGCCAGCCTCCAATCGAGACTGTCCGGAGCCAAACGAGCGTCGCCTGTGCAGCCTTAGTAATTCAAATCACCTCTTTCTTGTATTTTGCATTAGGATGTGGCAGACAGAAAACCTGGATAATGGTTTTCATTTACCCCCCAGCAAGATTAATCACACTGCCATTGGTTCCACTCACCACTTTGGCTGACGCATCTGAATACCGCAGACCAGCTCTGTTGGTGGCAATGGCAGCAGGCTGAAGCCCCTGTATTACCCCTGTGTGCCAGTGACACTTTTCACAACACAACCACAGAATGGGAGACCAGCGGAATCTTGGCAGATTTGTCACAGTGCGTACAAAAGACAACAAACATTCCCAAGTGTTTTGCACATGAACTTGCATTGATCAATTCCCATTGGTTAAAAGTGAATAAAAAAGATTCCAAAAAGTAAATATATATTTTTTTATAAATGTTATGAAGTGAATTTTAAGAAAAAAAATCAGCATGATCTGCAAAAGTTGCTCCATCCAGACCATCTTTTATGCAGGACTGGGTAACTCAAATGATGAAAGAGAACACAATTTTTTGTTGACACTACCAAAGAGCAATGCAGCACTACAGCATAGCCAATATATGCAATTTAAACCAGCAGTTCAGTAACTTAACATTTCATGTTCAAATGCATGCACTTGTTCAATACATATGAATTCAAAACATTTGAAGCAAACAAAAGTAAACTTACTTTAGCGAGCCTTGAGTTTAGACACCTACATGATTCTGGTAAAACGCCTGCTGTTCATGTGTTTGCGACTTCAGTAAACTTTTCATATTTAGCTTTGTGCAACGTGTTGTCGCAGTGACTAAGCAGACTAAACATATAGGCTTGGCTTATATCCAATTTTACCTGAAGATGCAATTTTATCTGTTCTCTTTCTTCCATTATTTTCTATGGCTAAACATCTCTTCTTCACTGGAAGATGTGGCATCTGTGTTTGAGGTGTTACGTAGTGGCAAACTTTATCATTGCAACCAATTCAGTTCCACTGAGACACTTTTCTACCTGTTTGTAATTTTCAAAAATGAATCTAAGAGTGCCACTGTAATGTTTGTTCATTCAAAAGGTCCAGCTACTTGTGCATAGGAATCTGAAAAGGCACATTTTCATAAAAGTAAAAAAAAAGTTCAGTCAAATGAATATATCAAAATGAGATTGTAATGTCTCTGACAGTTAGAGTAGTAAAAGTACAAACATTGTTTCTGCATTTTAAGTCAGTTTGGGTGAAATGAATAGCAACACGAGAAGTCTGGTATGTTGTTTTTCTTTTTAATCTAAACTGTGATTTACTAGGAAAAACAAGATGAGTGTCGTCCTCCAACATATCAAGAGGTCACAGAGTATACTTTCATCATTACTTTAACAGTTTGACTTGTCATTAAAGTTTAACTGACACTCATGTTAGATTCATTAATCTTTTTAATATTTAATATTTAACTTTTTTATTTAAACTTTAACTGCTTGCTTTTTTGTAAGTTTTTTTATAAGGTTTAGCAACTATATTTTAAATATATTTTACCACAGATGAAATGTGATATTGATCTTAATGAGTTACTGATCAAATATTTGAGATAAACTAATCAGTTGCACATTTAGTGCTATAAATAGCTGCTATTTTGTGTTGTAAGACAAATTGCTTCAGAGTCTGTTTTTGTCTTGTAGTTTTAATAAATGCAGACCAAATGCATGTTTTTTAATGACATAAAAGTCTAATATGTCTGCAGCAATTTGTAAAATGCTCTCAATATGACAGTGTTGTTGCTTTAATGCAGCACTCAGTGCAACATTATTATCTCAAGCATTAGAAAGAAATACTGAAAATGATTAAATATTTTGAACACTATCCATGTGTGAAATGCTCTAGATTATTTATCTTCATTTCTGTTCCTCTTTAAACATTCTGGACAGTCAACATTCATGCAGAAAATTAGCTAACTAGTCTTTTAACAAGAGTTAATTCTTTCTTCAGCTAGGACTAATTCGATCTTGTATTAATTTATTCCTTATTTTAAAAGCTTTAAAAAGATTAATTGCATCCGTTGCCACATATAAAGAAAATCACATTTAGTTAGATCCGAACTCATTGCTTTTAATGGCCTGCTGATTTATGTTGACAGCAGGCATACGGTCCTGTGGGTGATCCAGTATCAGCCATGAACCCTCACGGCTACAAATCTCCACCCTGCTTTTGACAATTAATCATTTAGAGGAGAGGGCTCCATTTGTGGAAGCTGTGTCCATTTGCCACACGGTCGAATGGCTGAATAAGTCAACAGCAACAATGTGGGAGAAATTGTTGTTGACTTAGCCATTTCTCAAAATAACTCTCCCGAGGCTGAAACTGAGATGATATGAAAAGTAGAGAAAATGGAGAGGAGGGAAAAAAATGGTATTTTGGTCCTGTGTGCCGCCATATTCACATGGCTGTCTATAAAATAATAAAACACTAAGCTCTAAGGTCATGCTTTATTCAGATTAAAAGCCACTTGCATTTTTGTTGCCTTAAAGGGCTAATTTAAAGCCTGTCAGTTCTGCCTTTTCTTGTTGCCTCCAGAATCAAGTCCTCCATGTTTTAAGAATTCTGTTCAAAAAACAAGTCCAGAGATTTAAATTTGTATTAAACAAAAACAGATAGCTTTTCTTAAAAGTTTTTCTTTTTCTTTTCAAAGATGCAGAAAAAATTTAACAAGGGATGTTAGACAAAATGTTTGAATTACCAGAGCACATTGATTATAGTCTTCACAGAAATGTCTTTTTCTCAGCTGGGACTCAGTAATCTGTGATTTTTGGCTTATAGGCTGTACTGCTCAGGATTTGCAAGCAGGAAATTCTAATTACAACAATGATGAAGGACGGATTTTCTTATTGTTTGCTGTGATGGCTGATTAGGTGGATGAAATCATTATCCAACACTTCTGTGTATAATTAGAGAGATGCTGACAATCTAGTTCAACGAGGATAATTATGAATTAACCCTACACAACCCAGCCAGTTGTCAAACAAGGTTTGAGCATTTTTTTACTTTTTAAATGATGCCTCAAATAGCTTAATTAAAAAACTAATAACAATAATACAAACCATAATAGCAATGAAAACAGCAGGCAGAATAATATTTCTTTACACAAAATGATCAGTTTTAAAACATTAAACAACCTTCCAGAAATATTAGTAAACATTTTTATGTATTTCATTGTGTTGAAAGGCAACAATATTAACACAAAATATTGTTTAAATTGACATATTTTGCTGCAGCTTTGTTTTATAAGTGGCCATTAGGATGAGGCCATGGATGACACTTCTGTGTAAAACCTCTTGGTAATAATTTTGCATGAGAGCGCTGTCTAAAACCTAATGGAAGGCCTTGTGAATGCCACAGTTTACCTAATATTATTCAGTTTAATTGATTTTCCCCACAAAAGCAATTATTTCTGACTTTTTTGGGGAAATATAAATGCAAAACTTTTTGTGCTGCTTTTCCTGTTAGTGTTTTATGTATTGATTGTTAAACAGCCTGTTTAAAAAAAATAGAAATTTTGATGAAATTTTTATTTTGTTCATTTTGTCAACATGTTTTAGTGTGTCCACTATTTATGTGTGGGACACGTTCCCTTCATAGCTGATATGTCTGACCAGGAAGCAGAAACACAAGGCTTCAACTTACCCACAAGGGAGGTATCCTGGTGTGGTTGATGTCCCATTTCATCAAGGGTTTTGAGTTAATAAATGAGAAATAAATAAATAAGAAGGAGTTACAGTCGTCCTACAGTATGTGGTACAGCTACACAGAGGCATGTCTGGAATGTTTTTCTTGGGGAGCACAGCCTAGGGTGGCACATAACAGTAAAACTAATATTTTATTTAAATTCCCTGTTTTAGATTGCAATGTTGAGTACACCAACATTTGAACAATAAAACTTTATATTTATTCCAAATATACCACAAGGATGCATTTTGCATGCTAAAACTATGCAGTCGATTCAAAACCTGGGACCTGCAGAACACAAATAAAAAGTTGGATACATCACAATCTCACTATACATCAAAGACAGTCTGTCTGTGTGTGTGATTTCAATGTAAGAATTGCAATAAAGTAGAATTACAAGAGTTTATGCATAATGTTTGCAATACATCAAGGTTTTGACATGAGGGATTGACAGCTCTGTTGCAGGTGGCCAGGCAGGGTGGCCAATCAGATTTACAGAGTAGCCAGTGCAAAGAAATAATATATATAGAATGTCAGACAGTAAAATTTACATTTGTGCTAAAATATATAATTTGTTGGAACTAAGATTTGCGGCCTGTCCAGGGTGTATCCCACCCCTCACACTGTGACTGCTGAATATGGGCACCAGTGACCCACACGACCCTGAAAGGAATAAGCGTGTACAGATAATGGATGGATGGAACTAAGATCGAAAAAAAAAACATGAGGTAATATTCCCTTTTAAACTAATTGGTGCATTTTAAGTTTGTTTATTTATGGGGCCTTTTATATATTTCTGCTTTTGAAGGTAATTATGTCAGTTTCGGTCCCCCATATTTCTGGTGCAGCAGTTGTCCGTGTTTCTGTTACCTTGCATTCTGATTGGCTAGATGTCACATTCAACTGGCTTGTTTGTCCTCAGGAACACCGAACACGCTGGGATATGGAGCTAAGACAATCCAACATGTTAAATATCCCTGATTTGAGATCCCCAATGTCCTTCCGAGCCGACTAGATCGCTCTTAACACCTCACACCACAGGAATATCTCCTAAGATTATCTTTAGAGCCTTCACGATTATCAGGGCACATATTTAAGATTGTAGAAAGAACAAAATCAGAATAAAAAAGACCCCAAGTTAGCTACAACGCAATAATTATATATTTACAAAAACATGAAAAAAAAGACTAAATGAAAAAGGAGACAAGGGAGCAAATAGACACAGTTCTGGTCTCTTTGTGTCAATATTTACAAATGTCTTGAAGCATCTCTGATTGAATCAGCAGGATATCAGATTTGGTGAAAACATGTGGTGTGCTGTTATCCAACACAGAGCTGTCAGTACGCACCGAGAGACGCAGAGTGTGAACAGTGAAGCCAGCCTCATCCTGTTGATGGCCTCCTCTCCCTGCGGACTGCCGCGGCCTCTGTTAGGCTCTCCATTTAATATCAGTGAATTTGTTTTCTCGAAGGACAGGAATAACATCAGAACTAAAAATGTCACCTCTTGCCGTGCAAATACAAAGAGAATATCGCTGTGTATTCATGTCTCTCTCTCTTTTTTTTTTACCTTTTTCACAAGGAGAACAGCTTTTCTAAAACACACAGTCTGAGTGTTTTACCTTTATAGGCAAACAGATTGGATTTGTAGGGATCGTTGCCTCTCTCTACCACACCTAATTATAAAGTATTACACCGAGTCACATCTCATTTGGGTTTGTTTTATTATTGTGCAACTTGGCTTTGGCAACAAGATTAACAAACTCAGTTGATATGTTCTTGTGCTGCTACAAACACCATTGCACAATATTTAATTATGGTGAAGACTGTGCAGGTTAATGCTAAAAGAAGCCCTATCAGTAACTATAGATCTCAATTGTACCATTAGCTTTAAAAAAGACTGTGCACAGAAAAGAAGAGCATTAAGTCGAATGGTCCTGTTGCAGTCAGTGTCTCTGCTCACACTCAATCGACTCGCCAAGCAGCTCTGCTCTGACTGGCTCCACATCAAGGATGGAAGGTCTTATTTCTAAACTTTGATAGTGAGGGACCAGTGCCTGTCCTGGTATCAGGGTGTCTGCATCCCAGTTTTCTACAGGGTGAGGGGTGGGGCATACTGTGGTCAGGCTGTCAGTCTATCATGGTGGCAAAATAAAGACACAATAGACAAACAACCGTGCATAAAGGTTTACAACCTTAAATAAACCAAAGAGTTTTGTACTGTAAGAAAATCAGAGTACACAGATTCAAATCAAATGAAAAATACTTTATTAATCTCAAATGAAAATAAATTATAAATGCTGATGTAACTCATATTAATTTGGCCTCTGCAAAAAACACATATAAACCATGTCTGATTGCGTATTTGAAAAAGTCAATCAAATTTGCAATCAAAAACTTAAAATAAATATATTTTTTTCAAAAACATGGTAAAACATGACCATCTGAACGTCTTTTTTGCATAAGTCCGACCCTTTTTTCACTGTCTTCAAAATAATAAATACAAAAATAAACAGCCTGTTTACCAATTTTTCTTCATTTAAAAGGGTATCTGATATAAACAGAAGGCATCTTACTAAGTGGTCTGCCCCTGCTGAACCCCATAATTAATTTAGCAACCCTGAAGAAAGTCAGGGTGTTTTTCTTTAAACTTGACCTGGAGGGAGATTCTTGGGCAAAAATCGATTGAGAAGAGAACTACTGGGACCAGCTGCTGGTGGCACAAATGCAAGGTACTATACAGCTCCACTTTAGTTACTTATTTTATGTTATCTGACACTTTAGTAAAGTCAACAAATGGTGCATTTTAATTTAAATAATGTTCTATTTAAATGGTATATGATGGGCAACTTAAATGATGGAAGGGGCCGCAATTTTTTGTTGACACTACCAGAGGGCCAAATAGCATTGTACACTCACCCAAATGTAATAAAACATTTTAAAAATGTTTGTGTGTATATATGTTTAATAAATCAACATACAGTGCAGTAACACAGCTGTTCTTACTTTAGCGAGCTGCAGTGCAACAGCATAAGATGCCTTGAGTGCTGACTCCTGCCTGATTGTGGTTAAAAAGTCTGTTGTTTATGTATTAGCGGTTTAAGTAAACTTCTCATATTTAGCTTTATGCAACATGTTGTAGTTGTTAGAATAAAAGTCATCCAGCCCACGGACCTCCAGTTGCCCATCTTTGTTCTATGTACTGTAGATCCTGTAAATAGATTTAGTGAAAGCCTTCTGTGTAATGTGTTTAGATAACTTTCTCACTATATATTTGTGTTTCTATATACCGTATGTATTCCCTTTCCTTGGGCAGCTGTGGCTCAGGAGGTGGTCACTCCTCACAAAGAGTATTATGTGAAGAGCTGTTGGTGAGTAGGCAGCCTGAAACGAACCACATACCTGAAAATAGCCTTAGTTCCAATCACTAAAATGCAGGCAGGCGGGAGACAGGTTCAAGAGTAAAACTTAAACAACAAATGAGCCACGACACAAAAATAAAACTGCAACAAACGGGATCCAACGGGAAGATTTGACAAAGAACTCACAGAAACCATGTGGCATAAAATTTAAAATTACTCTAAATGTAATAAAACATCATAAATGACTCACAATACAAAATAATTCAATAAAAAATATAACACTATGTTATATGTGCTGAAGAAATATTTAGTTACAAAATCATCATGCTTGTCTCTGGACTGTATGACTGACAGCGGCGGGTCATCACTGAACAAGAGAAACAAAGTAGTCTCCCCTGTGATATTGTTTCATTTGTTTAAGCATTTGTGGTCATTTGAGCAAATCTAGGGTTATCTTGTCACAATAATACTTTTTTTTTCAAGTTTATTTTTTTAATTTTTGATGTTGAATCAAATCTTTAGTACAAACCGTGACCAATTTACCACAATGCTCATGTTGATGGTCTTTAATCATGCTGGGAAATGTTGCTAACCCTAATAACTCTAATCTGGGATACAAGAAAAATTTTTCCAAATTAAAAAATAAACAAATAAATAAATGGTCAAATGATTTTCTACCACATCTTTTCATTTAAGTATGGATTTAAAAATCAGAATATAACTAATAAATCAATGTCAACAAATATTTAAACCCGCACACAGAACAGACAAGCGATATGCAGTCAGATGTGTTCAGGTTTAAAATATGCACACCAGATGTTTATGTGCCCTTTGTGTTAATGTCATAAAACAGTCATTATGTAAATTTTCTCCTTTACCACTGCATCCCTCCATCTTTTGGCTTCCGTTCCATTTAAATGTAAAACAGAGAGTATATTTGATAGTGGACATGTCACGTAGAACACATGCTGCTTCAATGTAATGTGTAGGATTTGGATTTGGATTTAAGGCCCACAAAAACAGAACTAAACTTATGCAGATGCATGCTCAAAAACACCTTAAGTCTCGTTGTAGCCGAGCTCACGTCTTCATGAATACAAAACAAGCTTAAACAAAACAGTTTTATTGAAATGAATGGATGTTTTTTTCCACGACGGTTCGAGGTAATGCATTGTTAAGCATCTACAATTTTTGTAATAGAAGAAGCTGTAATGAAAAATGAGAATTCTGATGAGAAAGTCACTTCTACGAACTCGGTTAATCAATCACAGAGAGCCTATTGCATGCAGTTAGCTGAACCATTGCACAAAGCGACTTGATTACAGTTGTTGTTGTTGCTGATTCAAAGAGGTGCAACGTTAAACTGACGTGAACTGTTTGCAAAAAACGACAAAACCAGAAGAGTTCAAACTGTCGTCCTCATTTAACACTTCACACTTTCCTCTTGTATCTACATATAAAACCACTGGGATCGATGCGGAGTCACCGAGTGTTGTCAGAATGGAAAATCAATGACCACAAACGTGCATTAGGGGGGAAAAAAATCTGCGCAAAGTGGGTTGTGATTTTCCTGCCCGCAGGTGAGCTGGGTGAGCTGCAGCATCAGGCACCACCCGTGACATATGAGAATGAGTTTTGAAGCATTTATTTACCACTTAGAGCTTTCTTTTCCCCCATGAGTTTCAGTGTTGCTAAAAGGGTTTCAATGGAAGATGCAAAAACTACTAAACTTTTTTTTTTTTAACTCAGTGGCATAAAATATTAAGTGGCGTTTCAGCGCTAGTTGTGTGCACCTCAGCAGGAATCTAGACAACTCTGAAAATATGGGGTAACAGTTGAAGCACTGACGGGCAGGTAGGAATATACAAAACTTGAATTAAAACAAAGGGAAAAAAAAGTGACATCAAAACACATACTTTGTGTAAATGTGTAAAATATGTTGATTTCACTTGGATGAATGGAAAAAGTTGCTTCGTCCATTTCACTATTTAGATTTAATTGATGACATTGGGGGGTGGGTGAAGTAATAGACTTCTAATCTCTGTCCTTCCTCCATCTTTCTATCTTCCTTGTCTCTGTCTTCCAGTCTCTTTTTTTCTTTGTCTCTGGATAGCAATCAATAGTTATTATCTGCTGAGTGTCGCGATAGACACAGCATAGAGCCCCCATTCTGAGTTGATGGTGCTTTCTCATTATAGCTGACACTAGTCTAAACAAAGCAGGCCTATTTTCCTGCCACCAGACAAACACTGTCTCCATAATGGCACCAGATAAAAGAGAAGCAGGAGGGAAAATTGAATTTCACATAATGGTGAATCAGTAGCTGAGGTCTTTTTTTTTTTTTATCCCACACCATTTTTCCCTCGTCTGTGTCATTCTTTGAAGTATTTGGATAACACCCAAACTGCGCGGATGGTATTTTCTTCCATTGTCTCACTGGTTTTACAGTTCTTGACTCCTTCGTATTTATCGCCCAGTTCAATTCCAGTTTACTTAATTTCTCCTCCATCCCTCTGTCTGTCTGTGCTTTGGTTCGTCCTTCCACTTATTTATCCAGCTGTCAGTCTCACCTCGTAGGGGGTGGAGGTTGTTTTGTTTTGACGGGGTTGTTGTTTCATAAAATAAATAAATGATATCTGCGCAGCAGAGTGGAAAGCATAACGAATGGCACTTGGAGAAAAGGCAATTTAGGGAGAAGTGCTCTGGCTGGCAAGGGAACAGAATGGGTTTTTACTGTGAAGTATAACCAATGCATTACAAAACACATCACCAGAGGTTTATTGAAAAAGCCAAGTACACCTCACTCCTCCCTGCCACCCACCCCCCGTCTAATGAAAATGGCCAACATTATCATGGCCTACATGGTCAGACACTGAAAAGCAGTTTCAGAGTCAGGGCAGACACTTTTATTGCAGTGAAGAGGAACCCCAGATGAATGACAGCGCAAAAGTTTTTTTTTCTTTTTTAAACACGTCAAGTACACATTGAGGTGTAATTACGTTCCTCACAGTGTTAGCGTGATCTGTGACACCTTCAATTGGAATTTTTGTTAAGAAGACATGCCTTTCTGTAATGCATTTGACAAAATTAGAATAATAAATAATACAAATTGAGCTGGAATTCATCATTTTAAAATGTTATTATCTTTTTGTTATTACAAAATAATGTTTGTTGAAGCTTTCATGAAACAAAAGATAATTTACATGGAAGACAATTTTCTAAATTATTAAACAGCATTACAAGTGTTCCATTAGAGACACCATTTTCTAAGCAATTTCTTATTTTTTATTTTAGAAATTGTGAATTATAGCAATGTCAAAACTCCAGAACAGGTTATAATGCTAAAAGCATTTACAGTATTTCAGAGCTTCTGCCACAATGTTATGCCTGCAATTTAGACATGTTTTTCAGAATAAAAAAAAAAGAGATGATTTTCAGATGATGTTTTTTTGTGTGACTCAAAGAAGAGAGTGGAGTCTGACACCAAAGATGTAACCCTCAAAGGATGGACAGATGGAGAATTCATCTATTTTTAGAAGCTCTAACATTCTTAAGTGGAGCCTTTGGGGCTCTATTTGAAGCATGAATGATCATAAATTTCGTATCACAGATATTTTATAACAACAGAAAAAAAGCAAGCCATTTTATAAACTGTGAAACACATGTTCCATTTAAGAGAGTCACAGACAGATTAAAATACAGCAGGGGTTTAAAATGACCCCTGGGTGGTTTTAGTGTCTTGCCATGACACCAAGCTGTCATTTTTTTCCAGGAAATCTTTCGTCGTTCATTTTGCTTTTAGTTCATGGTTTTAGATTTGGATTTCTGATTTATTATCCTATTTCATTTTCACTATTCACCTGGTTTTTATGTTCAATGTTCACTCATCTGAGTGCATTTTATGCTTCACTGATTGTTCCAGTCATTTTTGCACAAACCTTGACCAGCACACTACGTTGCTGTACATTTGGTTCAGCGATGTGCAGCTGCTGCGGTCAGTGGTTTAAATCCAGAAAGAGGTAGTAGATCAGTGGGGCTGCTGTTTGTCTGTACTCTGCCATACGGTGGCTGTGAGAGTCTTTTATGTAAATGCATTATGATGGGAATAATACAGCATGGTAAAAATACAAATCTGTTTTCCCAAAGGAAAGAACAAATACTTTATCATTATCACTCTGTGAGCAAAAGAATATTTACTTTTCACCACAAAGGTGAGCTGCTGCCAAGAGCCGTCTTTGCAAAAGTCTTGAGCTGTAAGTCATGTTGAACTACACAGAAGGTCCCTTTGATCCCACAAACATTATTGATAAAACTATTTTCAGTGATTGTCAAAATACAGGTTTGTACTGGCAAAATGACTGTTTCACAAAAGTTGAAATGTTGTTTACCTGTCATCATGTGCATGTGCTTCAACTACCACACAGATCAAGTCCTAATTAATATATTTTATTTAAACATTAGAATTTCCTACAAACAGTACCTGATGTTAACCTGTGAAATTTGGTAGGTCATGTAGATGTGGTCATGAACATTTCACAGACATTAACTCTTTGTTTTAAAGTACCAATTTTGTTTTCATAAATTAGTTCAAAAAAAATTTTTTTGAGTCAAACATTATTTTTGAAATATATCCAATACATATATTTGGAATATAAATTGGAATATATATTTTGGAATATTGATTGATTGATTGTTGTTTATTCAGTTCATCATAAAATTGTTCAGCAACAAATCAAAACAGTACAAAATGTAAACAGTTTGACTGAAAAGGTACAGGCAGAAGCACAAGGCTTATATTTATGCCTGTCCTACACATTAAATTAAACTAAACTACCCCTCATAATCATTGCTATAAAAACACAAACAAAAAACAAAGAAAACAAGCAACCCTTAACAAAATAAATACAACTAGAAGCACTCAGAGAGTGCATACCTCCGCCACCTATTACTACCCGAGTTCATGCGCAAAAGGAGAGGAAAAAA
>JAUBOC010000078.1:12476429-12490117 GCA_032275365.1 Anablepsoides cearensis | reverse complement strand
GGCTTGGTGTTAGAGCAACAGATTACAGCTGTTTACAAGGTGAAGGCTTGTTCAAGCTCAGCTTACAGCTCATATCCCGAATTTATAAATCTGACTTTTGGGAAATAGGCCTCTGATCATGTTATTCAGTTTGTGGCAAACTGCATACTATTTCATCTTGACGTATTTCCGTCTGGCTAGATGCTAATACCCCAGGGAAGCAGAATTGGTCGGTTAGCGATAAAACATTTCAAATTAGAACCTTTGAAAGAGCTCAAAATTCTTAATTCCTTGATGGTCTAAAGTGTACAAACACTGAGTTATTTCTACATTTGTTTACATTTATTTGTTTATTTTAGCATTTCTTTGTGTTTATCACGGAAGCAGAACTTCCGTGTTAATTAGGGAACGATTAGAACTCTGCACATGTCAGTATTCTATTGTGAATAAAAAGCCCCATGAATATAAACACTTTGGATGATTGGATTAATTAATTTTGTGCCCATATGAACAATACATTTGGATTATTTAATTTGAAAACATTTCAATCTGATCAAAGAATTTTGCACATGTAAGCTTGTGTTGCCCTGTGACGGACCTGTCCAAGTTGTTCCCCACTTTTTGCACATTGATAAATATACAGAATAACAATTTTTAAAGAAATAATTGTTGACAAATTAAAAGGATATTGATAATTTTCTTTATGTTTTTCAGTTCATAACGAGTACATTTAAAACAATTTTTTAATCTTAAGCAAAATAACAAAGAGACAAGATTAAAAGAGACTATAATTTTCTGTCATTGTTGCCTGTCACATATTGTTCTTGCATCCTAGATGTTCTCACTTTTGCCGTACCTCATCCTTATCATGCAGAGGTATCATGTGGTGCTTTTGCTAAAGTGTAGGAGCAAACAACCTATGAGACTGTATGCACTTGTTGCTATCTTTTGTTCCTTTCAAGATAAGAGGAGCTTCTATGCATTCTGAAGAGCTCTTTTATTTCTCATGATGTAAGATGATGGCTGACAGCTAGCCGTTGCCCCCTGCTGTGTCTTATGCTGTATTGATAGATTTCTTTTAAACACACCTTTTACAACCCCCTGTGGCTTACAGTGTCAAGTTGCCAATGTTCGTCATAGTTCGCCCTGATGTTAAGTCTAATCTTTGGACACAGAAAGATACAGTGATCCCCTTTCAAAAGAGAAGATAAGGGGAGGTTGTGTTCACTGAACATGACATATGTCCTGAAAAAGGGTTCCTATTATGCTGATATGACTCTTCCTGAGGCATTCTATTGACAACTCACAGCAGGTGACCGCCCATTAATCTCTCCACCACAGTGACATTCAATGTGTCAAAGGGACTACTGAGGTGGATTCTGCAAAGCTGTGATGACAAGTTGCACAGAACACTAAACTGTTCCCACCTCAGTGCTGGTGAGCTGCTGCTGTGTTGCATTTTAGAGGAAGGCATTTTTCACTAAGCAATACCATGTTTGTAGTTACCACAACTGTTTTCACGACAGCAGAGTTGTCAATTTCCAGATTGTTCATTATTGTTGACAGAAAAAAAGAAAAAAAAAAGAAGATAATTCTTTCACATGGTTTATCATCCAAATTATCACATCATATACAGACTTTTTCACTAGAGATGAAGGCTGATTAAAACCAGCTAATTTTCTCTCCAATTAAAACACCACAAAATGACATTGAATAAAAGCACAAACCCAAAATATTACCCAAAAAACATTATTTACATGAAAACACAGAATACATATGTAACAAAACAAGTAAACTTGTTGAAACATTTGTTAGTACATTGGTTAACAAACCTGAACTGTTCCAAACAATACAACAGTACAATTGATCATTAATCCCTGTGTTTTACAACAATATTAGCATCAGGATTTACCTAAGGTGTGTTGGAATAATGAGCCTCCTTGCTGAACCTCATAAGGAGATTAGGGCTGTAGAGTGTGAGGTATGCTCTGATTCAGTCTCTGTGGAGTTGGAAAGAAAGTGTATTGATTATCTCATGCTGCTTCTCTTAAGTCGGAGAAAACCCTGTCAAGAAAGTATGCAGCATAAACTTCTTTCCCAACCAGGTTCAAATAAATTATTGGGGCCTTATGTCTCTTTGAAGGAGCCAGTAAATTCCAACAGGCAAACATTTATTTTCATGAACTTATATTCATGTACATAGTGTCAAAAGACAAAATGTATGTCTGGATTAATAAAGGACGTCATGAATGTTAAGCATAACTAGCAGGGAAAAAAAAACATAAAAATTTTTTGCGTTTATGAATTAAAAGTTGGAAAAAAAACTGCACAAGTAGAACAATTATCAGTGACAGCAGAATGAAATATGCCCTCTTCTCCAAAATACTGTGCAAAAGAAAGGCTAATCAACAAGAAAATCTTTCAAACAAAACCTGAGCAAAAACAAAGAAGACCGTCATAATTTGTCACTTAATCGTTCATTAATTATGTCATAAATCAATATGACAACGACAGCTAATTCTAATTACAGATGTCATGCTTGGCCTCGTGCTTTACCGTGCTCCGTTTACCTCAGAAACCATATTGTACACAACTCACCTTGTTTATTTGAAAGCATAGCCACAGGCCAAAAAAGCGAAACATTGTAACACACTTAACATGTAAGCCATTTGAGTTTTGACTGTTACGCAGCTATGTTTTTGCACCGTGGAAAAACAGCTGGGTCATGTAGAGACTTGGCTGTTACAGGTCTGTTGTTGAGTTGTGAGTTGTGGAGTCACAGCTTGGCGGCCAGTTGGTCCTTTAACTCAGGGAACGACACAGAGACGACCCTGCTGCAGCACGTCTTGTAATTTTTTTAATCCGCATCTTTTGCCTGTACATTTGCATTCCGGTTGCATGTTATCGTTGGCTGTGACAGCTATTTAGCATTATATTTGAATGCCTTTAAAATACCTCTTCAAAGGAGCGTGCACATGGTTACAGGGAAGAGAACTAATAGCAGATGGTGTTGAATCTCCATGTTCTCATCAGGGGGTATTGCAAGTCTTCATCTAGCTTTAATTCTGTGAATAATGAAGTGTGCTTCAAACACTTATGTTGTCAAATGCTAAACATGATAAAAACTGAACAAAAGGCAATCCTTTACAGTGTGATCTAAATAGTCTCCTTAATTAATTAAAGAGATTAATATATAGGTTCTCTGTACTACAGAACTAATTTAATCCTCAAGGTTAACATTCAAATCAAATATTTTCCCAAATTCGTTGCATGAGGTTTTATAAATGGTTCCAGGCTGCCCAGATGTGTAGAAGAAACACTGTGGTGGACTTGTCTTGTGACCTGTCCAGGGTGTACCCTGCCTCTAGTACAGTGACTGCTGAAGATAGGCACCAGAGGTCTTACCCAAAAAGAAAAGTGGGTGTAGGAAAAGGGATAAATGATCATGTAGCCAAAGTGCAGCATGTATATGGAAAACAAAATTGGTGTAAGAATAGATTCCTGGGGAGCTCCACATGTGAGCGGGTGGCAGTGGAGTAAACAGATTCCCCAAGGTTTACAGAGAAACTCCTGTCAGACAGGAAAGACCTAAACCAGTCTAGTTCAGAGCCTTTGATACCACATTGCCTAACTGTCTCCTGTACACTCAAGCTGAAATGTTCCATTCATTGGCAGGTTCAACTTGCTTTTTCAAATTTACTCTGATGTCAGATAATTGTTTTAAAATTTCAGGCTAGGACCAGAATTTGGGTCCTTCTGCATTAACTACAATCACCACCTACTACAACTTTTTACATTTTATTTCTAACTGCAGATGAATGTCTTTTAAACAAAATGTTAATGGTTTCCTGCATATTTAACGATAGTACACATATTACCATTTAGTAAAATTATTTTTATACATATATATATATATACATTTTTTTGAAGCACTTTATTTTTTAACTGAGAATATCATTGGGTGGTGGAAGAAATACTTCAAGGATCTCCTCAATCCGCCCTCCATGTCCACCTTTGAGGAGGCAGAGTCTGAAGACTATAGGGAGAAAACGAGTCCATTACCATGGCAGAGGTCACTGAGGTGGTCAAAAAGCTCCTTGGTGGCAGGGCGCCAGGGGTGGATGAGATTCGCCCCGAGATACTGAAGGCTCTGGATGATGTGGGGCTGTCTTGGTTGAAATGTCTTTTCAACATCGCATGGAGGACTGGGACAACTCCTGTGGAGCGACAGACTGGGGAGGTGGTTTCCATTTTTAAAAAGGGGGACCAGAGAATGTGTTTACCTTGGGTAAAGTAACTCAGCCCCTCTGAGAAGTTATCCTCCAGAGTTTTTCTAACCTGATTATTTCCTTGTTCAGATGTTTTCACCTACCTGGACGATCCTCCCATTTGAGATTCTGAAAAGCCTGAAAGAGAGCCACTCACCTGTCCTTGTGCTGCGCTGCCTGTCTGCCTCCATCTGGAACCAACACCTCCAACTTCAAGGAAACAAAACTCCCCCAGAATCCCTGGACCTTCTCCTCAGCACAGAACCTCCTCCTCTCACCTGTAGGAACAAATTAGTCATCTTGCAAAATACTCACTATCTTCTCACCTGCTCCAATACTCACCAAGTTCCCCTTGTCTTCCAGGACTAAATCCAGAAACCCTATCACCTGTAAATAAAAGCACTTACCTTTTTATATTTGCCTCAGTCTGTTTGTCACTGCATCTGCTACTTTGACTAATCATAGAACTTGATATCATGGGATCACACTCCTTGCCCTCCTCGGCAAGTTTGTTGAACCTCAGATTCAAAAGGAGCAGTGTGGCTTTTGCCCTGGGTGTGGAACAGTGGACCAGACCTTTACCCTAGCAGAGTTGCTAAGGGGATTGTGGGAGTTTGCCTCTCCGGTCTACATGTTTTTCATAGACTTGGAGAAGGCTTATGATTGTGTTCCTCAAGGTATTCTGTGGAGGGTGCTGCAGGAGTACGAAGTGTCTGGGTTGTTACTAAGGGTGATCCAGTCCCTGTACAACCAAAGTAGGAGCTGTGTTTGCAATCTTGGCACTAAGTCAAGTTTGTTCTGAGTGCGGGTAGGACTCCACCAGGGCTGTCCCTTGTTTCTGATCCTGATTGTAGTGTTTATGAACAAAATCTTAAGGTGCAGTTGTGGAGAGGAGGGTGTCTGGTTTAGGAACCACAGGGTCTCATCTCTGCTGTTAGCAGATTGTGTGGTTTGGTTGGCATCTTTGAACCAAGACCTTCAGAGTGCATTGGGGCAGTTCACAGCCAAGTGTGAAGGCCATGGTTCTCGACCGGAAAAGTATGGATTTTGGGTCAGGGAAGAGTCTATGCCCTAAGTTTCTGTGTGTCTTGTTCACGAGTGACAGTAGAATGGAACGAGAGATGAATCGACGGATTGGTGCCTCATCCTCAGTAATGAGGGTGTTGCTTCAATCAGTCGTGGTGAAGAAAGAGATAAGGCGAAATGCAATGTTCTTGATTTACTTATCTGTCTACATCCCAGCCCTCAACTATGGTCATGAGGTGTGGATCATGACTGAAAGAACAAGATCCTTCATAGGGTGGCTGGGCTCAGCCTTAGAGACAGGGTGAGGAGTGTTGTCATCCGCGAGGAGCTTGAAGTAGAGCTGCTGCTCCTCCACATCGAAAAAAGACAGCTGAGGTGGTTCAGGCATCTGATTAGGATGCCTCCTAGAAGCCTCCCTTTAGAGGTGTTCCGGGCACGTACCACTGGTAGGAAGCACAGGGGAAGATCCAGGACTCGCTGGAGGGATTATGTATGCTCTCTGGCCTGAAAATGCCTTGGGGTCCCCCAGGATGAGCTGGAAAGTGTAGCTGGGGAAAGGGATGTCTAGGTTTCTCTCCTGGACCCGTCTACAGATAAGCTGAAGAAGTTGGAGATGGAGATGTTTTTTTTTTTTGTCTTGCTCAATGCCTTTGCCATGTGTAATTGAACATAGGATGGACACCTGTTGTGTACTTTTACATATTTACATATTCATTTATGTACTATTTGATAAATCTTAATGTTTTTGTGCATAAGCACTTTTTACATTTGTCTAAACGCCAACTTTCAGTATAAAAGCTATGCACTCTTTCATACATGAGGCACCAGAAATTCTCCCAACTTATATTTAATTATCAACATTGTTCATAAATATAAATTTGGCAGATTTTGAAAACTGGGACATTTTGTATGCAATGACATGCTAACTCAAACTTCAGAAAATGTTAAAGAAGCCACATTTTCACAAATAACAATTTAGCAACCTTCCATCATGAAGCCACTTGATAGTGATTGTATGAATAAATAAATTTATCGATTCTGACCTTTATGGGGCTAATGGATCCTTAAAATGCCATTACCTTTGCTCTATTTTTCAGTTATTGCTCTGCAAACACATCTCTTCAGCCTGTAATGAATTTTACTGGATTCCTTTTAGGTTTTGGCTCAATTACAAGACTCTTCTTCTCATCTATCACTTCATGACTTTTCAGTACCCTTGACCCACTTCAGGTCTTCCTAAACTGGTTAATTCTCCTCCAACCAGAATGCAAACTTAAATTGACAAACTTTTTTTAGCAAAGTACTGTAGCTCTGATGGATTTTAGAATGAGTGTATTTGGTGATTTTTTTTAAGCTTTCCATAATTAAAGGATTCAAAGACCTAACTGGTTGGCTTTCGGAGCTGTTTATTCAGTGCACTTTTTAATACCGACTACCATAGGCCTACAACACCGAATCAATAAACAATCAAAAAATAAATCTGATCTGCCTATCGATCACCCACTGATCTCCCATTGGGCTATTTCTATTATTTCAAAGTACAACATGATATTAAATAGCCAAAGTGGTGAAAATTGATTTGAAATTTTCATTTGCTTAAGACTTAGTTGAATTATTGTCTTTTCAGGTTCTCAGCACTTTAAAAGGTTGGTTCTGTTACTTTTTATGCCACCTAAAAGTCAGAGAAACCATACAGATTTTTGAATTGTACTTATAGTCTTTGTTCAAAAAGTCTCTGTGTTCTGCATCATCCACGTGCCACTTGACCTTATCTCTGCTAAACAAGCAACTGTACAGTCATACATCCTGTCACCAAGTAGCACACATAATTGGACTGTTAGACTCGCAGCTTTAGCTTTTCTACTTTGGTTCACAGTGTTCTCCTTCTCCCTGCCTCTCAAACTTAGTTATCACTTTTTTCCCCCTATTTGCTTTCAAACCGGTCCATCCATTGCTCTCTTGTTGTCCTCAATCTTCCCTTTAATGCTCCCTTTTTCCTTTATTGCTCCTCTCTCCTCGCTGTGTAAAGCTTACTGTCACTAGGCAGTGAGAGGTACAGACAGAGGCAGGATTCAGAGGTCATTTTACAAGTGTAGCTGCTAATTAACAGAATTGTAATGACTCATTTCAAAGGGATATGGTGCGAACACACAATTCGGCCCTCCATTTCATCTTGTGTCTCTCCTCCCACTGGCTGCTCCTCTCTCAGATCTACTCCAAAAACACTTGATCACTCCTATTTCCATGGACACAGGCGCCTCTCCCTGCTCACATTAGCATGTTGTGGGGAACAAGCGCCACTTGGACAAAGCCATGACGTTTTTTTCTTTCTAGAGATGACATTTAATTCCACACGTGCAGCTCTTGCCCGGATCAGTTTTCACCACTTATTACACCTGCTGACCTTAAAGGGACGTCTCTGAGATGCAAAATAGTTCTCTTATGTCAGGTAACATTAGGGGCAAATACAACCCGTACAGTTCTTTGTTTGTTTCAGACACACAAACAACCCAGTTGTTTATTATTTGGAAAAAATGCATAACACTGAATTAAAAGGGGTTTAATAAGAAGATATTTTTACTGACTAAGATTCAAATATATACATAGATGGGCCCACATACCATAGTGTGTGGCTAAAATAGAAAATAGAATACAAAATGAATAAGTTGAGCATACAAGCACTTTCTCTTATCACAAGCCTTCCAGCTCCATCATTCATGAATGACAGATAAACAGAAGTCTGTCAGTAAAAAATGCTTATAAAGATACTAAAAAAAGGATGATGGTGATGATATTGCAGTCTTGATTGATGCATAGTTCTGCCTCCACTGAGGAATCAATGACACGGTTGCCGGTACGAATCAGGCTCACAGCTGTCATGACAGTGAAGCGAATTTTGGCTACGAATGGAGACAGGTGGATGGATTGTTTTAAATAAAATTAAACAACAAAGGGTTAGTAAATTTATTGGAATTGTTTGTGGCAGAGAAAAAAAAAAGTGCAGCAGAGTAGAGCTTTTATATCAGTCTCAGCAAAAAAAAATTCTCAAATACTGAATAAAGACTGAATAAAGCTTTCAATAAGAATAATTTATCTTTAACAAAAATATATATTTATTTACCATTTTATTTAGTAGATGTCGCAAACTAGGGCACACTGAAAACTCAAGCCATGGCATACATGAGTAAACAAGGATTTGGAATATTTACAATAGTGAAATAAAACACCAAAAAATGTTGTGCACAAACTTTTATTTCAAACTTTATCTATTTATTTGTTTTGTGGAAGGTGGTTCATAAAAATACACAGATTTGGTTTCCAAAAAAACTTTAGGACCAAATTCTTGTGATGAGGAAGAGACCAGCAGGCATGCCGTACAACTCTTGGTGTTGAAGATGTTGCAGCTAAAACAACTGAAATACCAAGAATGCACAAAGTCAGACTGGCGGAAAAAACAACAACATAAGTTATTCAGAGTGAAAAAGATAAAAGAAACAAAACAAGTAACAAAACTTGAACAAGCCGGCAGACAAATCCAACAAACCCAAAACTGAAAATACTTCCAATAGATCTCAGCAACTCCAGACCAAAAATAATGCAAGACTGAAAAAAAAATAAAACAGAGCAGCATTTTAGAACAGAAGAAGTTGTAGAAAACCAGAGGTTTAGGCACAGCTGAGGGTGTAAACAAACAAAAAGGTTGGAAACAGAAAAGGTGATTATTTAGATTATGCTAGTCAACAGAAAATATACACAAGTAGCAATATTAAGAACATTTGATAATGTATCATGACAAACAGGCAAAAATATATATCATTGTATAAACATTCTGTTCTCAAATAAAATAAAAGTGCATCAGATTTAACAAATTAGACATTCCATTTTTAGCATCTCAATTAAGAAAGATCATAGTAAAATTGATTGCCTAGAGTTTTTAAAAAGTTGCTTATCAATGTGAGTTATGTTGTAAAAAAGTACAAAAGATTGCATGGAACAGCTGCAACATGCTTGAGAAAAATAGATTTAAATGGGCCACAGGCTCATCAAACTTGCTGAGCTTTCAAAACATCTCCGGCATCATCTGTTCTAGAATAACATCAAATGGCACATGAAAAAGAAGATTTAACAGTTATGACAGACTGACTTTTCTTTACAAGAATGCAGCGAGTCTTTCATCTAAGAAAATCTTTTTTGCAGAAATGTTAGAAATTCAGTGAATTACACTGTTTTACTTCTGAGAAGACATTGCATTGTTCTCTTGATTTTTTTTTTCTGCCCAAGGTGAGTGGTTTCTTAAAAATTGGCCAAGCTTCTGTAAATAATTGAACTTGTTATCCTGTATAGTTAGTCTGATGAAACTTTGCAACAGAACTGTTTTAAAACAGATCATAAATTACAAAATAAGATTTTATGCAGTTCGATCCTTAACTTCTTCCAAATATTGTTTTGTTCTATAATATGTTGCAACAGATATATATTTTTTTCACCTTTGAGGCTTCAGGAACTTGCATTACATCCAAAAGAAACTTGCCACAATCAGAAGTAACTGCACTCATAAAAACATGTTAAATTTGTACAGCATAAAAGTACACATTTTCATTTTCACTTCATTAAAATGCTAAAAATGCTTAAAATAAAAGGGTAAATGAAACTAGGTGGATGCAATATTATTTCTAATTTTCCTGTTGTAATTACTGTAATGAAAATAAACTGATAAGCTTTTGTATCACAATTACTTTATTAGTATATTCTGGATACCAGCCCATATATTTAAGGCCTTAATGGTCACAAACTGTGAAGGTTTTTCTCTGTCTGCCTTTTGCCTGGACCTTTAATTGTTTGCAGTTCATGGAGAGTGCAGTGGGCGTAGACTTGGATGGACTCACCTGTGCGCAGTTCTTCACTGATGAATCCAGTAGTTAAGCTGCTCTCTGAGATCCATCCAATGCTGGATTATTCAGTCTCCTATGGTACTGTTTAAAACAGCCAGAGTGTTTTTCTTCTGAGGCAAAGACTTAAACCTATATTGTGTTTTTGTGCTTACCTGTGTTCAGGTTAAAGCTCCTGGATCCTCCCTGTGTTGGACTCTGTCACAACTGTGTGTTCTTCCCGTCCTGAATCAAGCCTGGACCTCCCTGCCGTTCTCCACCCTGCCTCTCTCCTCTCCATGAATCAACAACCCTCACTTCTGGAACCATCTGTGAAAAGGACTTACCTCTAACCTCCACAAACCTCCTCTTCCATGCCAGCCTCCTCATCAGTGATCTGTAAGAAAGAACAATCAAACAAATTACAATCACAAGAATCATCTGAAAACAACAAGAACCTAAACAGTCTCTTTTTCACTTTCAGCTTAAATTCTGGACAATTCACTGTAAATAAACTCCCTTACCTTTTTCATCCATTGTCTGAGCCTTGTGTCACTTTCAGTAAATACTTGTTGGAATACTCTTTAAAAACCTAATACAAACATTTTAAAGTTTCAAAAGGTCCAAACTAAACATTTGAACACATTTTGGGATTCTAATTTATACCATTGATCTTGTTGAAGGTTGTGGAGCATGTTCTTCATACAATTCTTGAAAAGGGTGTATTATGCAAAATTGACTTTTTGATCTTTTTATTTAAGTTTCTCATCAAAAATGTACCCAGTGTGTCAAATTCATTTTCAATACATACAGCCTTTTCATAACAACTGTAGTATGTACTAGTTTGTTGTATTGAATTGAGCTATTTGCCTGGAAAATACATAATACCCAACCTTTAGTAAGTTTTGCGGTGTGGCATGATTTCCACATGTTGAAGGGGTCACTGCCTTCAGGAAATACCATTTCCATGAAGATATGTAATGATTTATTAGCAAATGATTAATGTTAAAGTAACATCAATATGGGTGACATGTCAATGTCACCAACAGCATCTGTTCATTTAAGGCACATTTGGCTTCAGCTATGGTTGAACATTCTGAATGTCTGTTGCTATGCAGACATATGTAATACATGATGTATTGGTATTTTACAATCTGGTCAGTTTTTTTCCCCAGCAATTTATCCACCTGTTCATTGTACATTGAACTAGATGACACAACCATTGCTCCCTATGTGCACAATACAATAAGTGAGCCTTAGCAGCAGGAAACCATGTTTCCTGGCTTTTCTTCCTTGAAGCACTTTGATATTTTTGGACCCCTACAGATTTGGTTGATTGCACGGACGCTGTTTCAGAAATGCTGTGACTCAGATGTCAGTCCATCATCATTTAGGTAAAGATTGGCAATTTCCATGATTCAAAGGTATAAACTTTCAGGAAACAGTTATAACTGGCTGCTTAATCTCACCTAACCAAATGCTAGACAATAAAAAAAAAACTTTTCTCAGTTCCTCTTTCAATGGCAGCATCGCTGATCATTGAACTACTGTTAAATATTTCTAACAGATAATATACCTTCTTTATTATACAGGTTGAGATATAGGTATCATATTTAATACCATGACTCTAACCGTCTTGATATTATTCAGTGGAGTATCTCATGTATATCATTTTAATCTTATCCATAAAAGTCTCATCCATCACTGATTGCTATGATTCTGCATAAGGTTTGGTATTTTCAGCTCACATCAGTTATATATTGCCCAACCTTTTGTGTTTCCACTCTAATTTCCCTTGTCTAACCCACATGCCCCCCAGTCCTCTTCCCGGTTTCTCATTAAAATCCATTTGGTGTGTCACTAAAACAATGATCAGAGCCACGCAGGGCTGTCAACATATCAGCAAAGGCAACATTTTGACTGAGAGTTAGTTAAAAATTCAATAATGCACATATTTTATTTTTTGTAAACATGTGTTGGTTTAGGAACAACAACAGTACTTGTTAAATAAAGCCATTTCTCTTGGTTGTACGGTGCCTCCCAGTAAAGGTGTTTGCGTTGCACACACACACACACACACACACATATTCCCTCTCAGAATTGGTTCTCCCCACATGCATAATATCATGCATGCTAAATTTATAGGCAAAGTGATCAGGCCTCCGGGGCTCAAGAGCTGGCTTAGTGCCTCTCCACACAGTCTCAGCTGCTATGGCCGGCATACGTTTGTGATTGGCCTGACAGCTTCATTAAAAAAAAGAGAAGGTGATTGCTTTCTGTTCCATACCCACAGCATGCATGACTAACCAGGCTCAGCTGTCAGTGGGAGGGACCCGCTTCAGCTTCTTTCCATTGAGTTTATGTCAGTTTTAATACAAAGCTCTTATACAGGGATGGCTCTACCTTTCACCGCTGTCTTGTTATCTGGGGATGCTAACAAAAAATTTACTATGTTTACGTGCCAAAACAGCAGGTTGAGTGGTGGCTGTAAAGTTTTGGATATCCCCAATTTCTAAGTAATGTTTCTTCCATTGATAATCATTTTGTACAGTAGATACAAATATTATATTTTTTGGCATCTGTTATGAAATAGAAGCAGCATTAAGACTTCTGGATCTACTTCAAAAAGGCTACAACAGAAAAAAATAAATAAATAAAGCGTAATTATTTACTAAACTTAAAAAAATACCCATCTCTTCAAATGACAAGTCAAACATTTTTGAAGCTTTTTTAAATATCATAAAGAAAATACCAGTTTGATATATTTTATTTTATTTAATTATTTTTATTTTATTTTCCAAAGCTAAATTAAAAGCAACTTTTGAATTAGGGTAGAAGACACAAAGGTTTTGGTACAGAGTCAGAGTTAGTAATAATTGCTGATAAAATCTGCTTGTTCCAATTGTAATTTCAGCTCATTTATTGGAGGTTCACTGAGTCAAGATGAGAAGGTTATTTGAAATCTTCCTTCATTATCACTGTGAACTTCATTATGTGCCATGAATAAAAAGACACTCAGGATTTGCAGTAAAGGAAACTACTGTATAAGCTCTTACTGGAAAAAAAGGTCAGAATCAGCAGAGCTAACATTGTTTCAAATACAATACCCTCATAAGCATAAAGAAATAAGTTTTGTAATGCTTCTGTCAACCTTTTATATAAAAGAAAAGTTTTAGAAGGAGGACAATGCATTTGTGAGTACATGAGATAAAAAAGTATAGAGGTTGGAAGTTTCTTCTTTTTGTGAACAGGTCACACAATAGGCAGGGTTGAGTTAGTTAAAACTTGTCTTTCTCAGGACAGTGATTCATGGTTAAACTACTGTAGGGGTCACCCCGAGGGGGAATGAGCATTTCCGCCTGTCTTTGACCCTGCTCTCAGAAGACCTCCTTCAAAAGACACATTTTATTTTCTTTAATCAAGATAATAAACAAAATAATAACGTTCTTTATATTTTTGATTCATATTTCGATTTATATTTCCCTTTAACTAAAAGTTATTATCATTTTATAAATCAAAGTTACATAATGAAAAGAATGACAACCTA
>JAUBOC010000078.1:12388653-12398657 GCA_032275365.1 Anablepsoides cearensis | reverse complement strand
GCAGAACTTGGAAGAGGTAATTAACTGACTGAATCAGGTGTGTTAGAGAAGGGAACAAAGTAAAACATGCAGGGCTGTGAACCTCGAAGACCAGAACTGATGATCCCTGGTATAGAGCATAACAAAAGAAAAAGGGGTTATGGAACAAAAATATATGCCTAAAATATTTATAGGTTCATTATAAGAAACTTTTTGTATGGCTTTAATAGCACATTTTTAGAGTTCAATACAGGATAGATTAAAATGTTCATAGTAAAAGTTGTAAATATCAGAATATTCCATGTAGATTTCTTTTTTTATACTGTTGCCCTATTTGTAAAGTCTTATGCACCAGGCCTCCACGAGGCAGTTTGTGCCTTGGACGTGTCCCCAACTTTTGAAGTCACTGTAAATACACACACAGCTTACTGAGGCCCAGCAAAGCAGCAAGCCGAGATCTGATTTAGGCCACGGAAAATCTCACAGGTTGAACAACCAGCCGCAGGGGATGGACACAGCTCAAGTTCTTTTTTTTGCATGATTGCTGTCTTTTTCCCAAACATGTATTTGTTCCAAAAATAAAATAAAATGCAGAGACCCACTCGCAGATTAGCACATAAATATTCAGCTGGAACAAGAATTTGGGACTTTCTGTCACACTGGAAATTTCTGCTGTCTTTCTTTCCTTTCAAGGACTCTGCTATCATATTTGTCTTTTCGTTTACTCTTTTTCCACTGTCCTTCACTCATAGGCACTTCAACTTTTCAACCACTGGAATGATTGCATTTCCCTCCCCCAACTTTTTTTTCCCAGCTCCCTGCAACAGTCCCCTACTGTGCGGCAATCCCTTTCTCCAGGTGATTGCACTTGGAATATTGATTAAGGCAAAGATTTGCTGCTGTCACTTTCCTGACATCATGTGACTTTAATGTGAAACAAAGTGACTCCACTTCTTAATCAGTAATAAACAGCCAGTTACAGATGAAGGATGCATCACAAACATTATCCTCTATACTTTATTTTGTCAGCATCCCTGTGTCCAATTCTCTCCTGCATACACACATTAGTCAGTTCTCACCTCTAATGTAAAGTAAAGCTCCTTGTCACAAGGGCAGTATCTTCCTGTGCCTCTAATTGCTCTGATTAAAGTGACAAATGGGCTCATTTAAGCTAAAGCAAATAGAAGAGGTAATATAAAGAATGTCACAGTATCAATGCTCATTACAGCTGTTTAAGTATTAGTGGAACACTATAAGCACTATTAGACCATCCATAGAACCTTAAACTGCACTCCTAGATAGCTGCTGTGAACCATTTGTTGGAATGTACAAGCCCTTTTTTTAAAGCACATTTTTATTCCCAGACAGCAATCAAAAGTCTGTTTAATTACTTCTAATTTCAGAAGGTGTTAAAAAATAAAATAACCACCAGAACAGTATTTCCTATCAAATCTGATAACTTGACACAAAGCAGCATTTTTTAACTAATCAATGATTCTTTAATAACCACAATAAACTAGTCTTATACAAATAAATAGACACACAACAGACTTGGTAGTACAAGAACAAAATAAGGAGAATTTTTCAAGTGTTTTGACATGATTTTTTCTAATTGAGATTTATTCATTGGTCAGAAACAGGGACTCACTTGGAGCCAACAAGTGCACTAATTATCATGTCAAACATTTGTTCTTCAAAAAAACAACTTCAAATTGAACTTTTTTTAATTGTTACTTCATAACCAATAATCATTTTAAAAGGTAAGAAAACATGGTAATTGTAAAAACAGCAACATTTACTAAAGCGTCCATCAACCTTCTTGTGCCAGAATTATTGTATTTTAGCCATAAACGTTTATTTCTAACCAGTTATTTTGGCTATTTAACCCAAAGTGATAATTATTGCCAATAAACATGGAAATGGCTAACCTTTTCCTGTGTTTCCTAAGGCAACCATTGCTGTCATGTTGTAGTTCTGTTGATTGCTACAATCTTCACGGGTTTAACTTGCACAAAACATTTGGGAAAAGTTAGTCAGAGTTACAAAAAATAGCTTCCTATGCAATATGTGACGTCAGCAAGTCCCCAGATGTCAGTCAAGCTGAACTGCAGCTATTTGAGTCCAGTGCTGAAGTTGTGGTTTGCACCAAAAACAAAAAGCTTAAAAACGGTATCGGTAAAGCATTGTTGTGACGGAATTGGGTCATACAGTTATTTAAATAATAATACTAATTCACATGTTTTTCTTGGGCATACATAGCTTGCTAACAGTTAACGGCTAACGCAGATAACAATGCAGGAACAAAAACACTTACCTTTTTATCAATTCAACGTGTTTGTCAGGCTTTGTCAGTCCTTTACATTGTACAGTTTAGTTGAGTGTTTACTTGAGCTGCATCCCTCTATACAATCATACTCAATTTGGAGTCTGGAACGTCATCTTTGTTTATGTTTACATTAAAAAGATCTTTGGATTCAGGCATGACGTATGCGGTCCGCTGCAAAATTACATCCGGGACTTTGGGAATTCCTGGAAATTCTTGTGATGTCATCCCTGACCAACACTATTGTTTCACACCAGATATCCTTCCTAACACAAACTGGGTTCAAACCTGCAGCCTTAGGATGGATGAGACTGCAAGGCTGATTACCAAACTATGTACCACAGCCCCACAACCTCATTTGTGTACTTAAAACATTTCTTTAACAGGATTGTAAATCACCTGATTTATCACAATAAAATATTATATTGATTTGTTTGGATGAGGATACAATATATTTTTAGTCTTTAATTCCTTCCTTGAGACAGGTGGTGGTAGTGGATTTGAGGATACTCTGAGAAATGCCTTTTTTTATATTATTATTTTAATGAGTTCATGTGTGGTGTTGTAGTAGCTAAGAATTATCCACAAATCATACTTTAAGCAGTAACAGATTGTGAAAAATCTGTGTTTTTTTTAAACTTTGGCATGCACGGCAGCAGGAGATATGCATTCCTACAGGGGAACCTACTTCGAGTTTAGTTTTTTTCCCCTATTGATATTTAGAACAGCTTTTATCACATCTTTCAGTCATAATATTACACGGAAAATCTTCTAATGAAGAAGACAAAGCGGGGATGACAGCACATTACTTAAAATCACAAACTTAAAATGGCTGAAAATTGCTTTTCGTAGTTTGGCACAGGGCCTCTATTTGCTAATATGAAGTCCGATACAACCAATCAATTAGTCAATAAACTTCTACAAAGGAATGCTGAGAGATGAACTCATCTCCATATTTTTTGACACACCTCATTAGCTATATAATTACCCTCCATCAATTTTTCCGATATGTGATGCACTCAGAAAGTCAGTCTTCCAAGTTGAATTTATGTGATTACACTAACTCCTGGCCTATTTGGATGTCTGTGTGTGATATTAAATAGATGGATAATTTTCAGTAGTTTGTCAAAATATTATCATTATTTTCTTGGAGACTCGTTTGCGGGGGGGTCATGTCCAACTGACGGCTTGCTTATTAGTGGCTGATGGCTTTTAACATGCTCTGCCAGTCAGACTGGTGGTGACAAAAAGCTGTTTATTTTGATCTCTTTTATGAAAACACTGTATGACAGTGTTGACAAGACTGAAACGGGATTATATATAAATATATAAAGAAAAAATACTCTTGGCTGTTTTGTTTACTCAATTTTAATGAAAACAATTATTCATTAAATGACAACCTTTAAAGTGATTGACTTGTTTTCCAAGGCGTTTATTAAGTGCATTTTAGTACAATAGTTTTCAGAAAGTTACATCTTACAAACTTTTGACACATACTTTTTCACAATTTACAAGTGGCAGCTATACAGAAACAAATGAAAAAGGAAGAAAGCCATTCACGCTCGTCAACAATGTACCTGTGCACACAATAGTGTCTGTACACATAAATGTGTCCGATATGCACAAAAAAAGCGCACGCTCGCACACTGACTCACACAAACAAATGACGACATGTGCACGCTCACAATCAGCTCTCTCATTAAATCTGTACCACCGAGAGAGACTGTATCTTCTGTTTGGAAAGAAAAAAAAAACATTATATTCCATCCTTCTCCTCACTGGCCATCCACAACAACTCTTCTTTATGTTTGCTGTCTGTGTGACCACATGGATGTAACGTGTTAGCTGTAAGTTGTTTATTTGTGAGTAAAAAAAAAGAAGAGTTTCCAGTCTGAAGCAGTAAAAAAAAAAAGATTGGTGCTGTGTATTCTTTGTTGGTAGTTTTGTCAGGTCATTTTCAGGTGAACACATTTTTTATTGCTCTGAACCATAAATAAATAAAAGCATAATAATAAAATAACAATAATAAAGCCATGGATTTATTTACTAAAAAAGGTTGTTGGCCACTCCTCAGACAGTTACAGCTCCATGAAACACTTAACAAGCTCTGTTCTTGTGTTTCGTATCCGTGTGTGATTAATGGGTTTCATGTGAACCAGCTTTTAGAGAGGGACGACAAACTGCCTCTACATTCATTACGCTGGAGTGTCATTACAGTGAAATATTTAGAAAGACAAACCGAGCAAATGAGGGGAAAAGAATTACACTGTTGCAAAATGAATTCATTCACCATCTCTTTTACAAGCTGTTGGGATAAAAAGCAAATACGACTGAGATGAATAAGTAATTAATGCATTTAAACTGAATTAATCGATTCTGTGAATGATGTATAAAAATTAATGAGGGAACACATGATTATATTTGATTGTAGATCATGAACTTTGGAAAGTAAAATAAAAAGTAATTGATTTTGGCCAATTGGCAACATATTTGCTTGATTACAGCATATTCTAGTACCAAAACTAACCAAACATGTTGCAATAACCAAGCAAAAACCTCCATATTGAAGAAAATGTTAAAAACATAGTGTTAAACTAAATATATTTATGTGTTATCTTCGTATCCTGTCACATTTACAAAAGGCTTTTCAGGTCTCAGCCCGCTTTTTGCTCATGAACATCAGACTGGGAAGCATATGTGAAAACAACACGAAAGACCCGTTTGGTACGAGTGTGTGTGTGTGACTGCGTGCATTTAGATGGTCCCATCAGTCTCCCTTCCTGTGGTTGATCAGATGCCTGTCACACAGGGGTCTTAGCAGGTGTTTGCACCCTTTCTGGGCCCAGTGAAGCATGGAGCCAGCGATTTCTCTGTCCAGCCTTGGCCTTGCCCAACCCCAGACAGGACCGGGACAGCTTGGTTACACCCAGGATAAACGAGCTGGAGATCAGCCAGCTAGCAAGGGTAGTATACTAAGAGACAGAGGGCAGAACAAAATAAATAAATAAATAAAAGAGAGAGTTTGGTCTAGAATAATGGGAGGTTGGTTAATATTCAGATAATGGACCTTTTATCAATTTTAAATGTTGGATCTTGAGTGAAACCATTCAAACAGAGCCAAAAGAGATTTAGCATGGTCACAGCTTAAGTAAATCGACTGTCTCCAACCTCAGTTTTAATGACCAAATTTGTTGATGTTATTTTACCATATCACTAGTTAGCAAACAAGCAATGCATCTTCTGTTGTCCCAAAGGCTGAGTTTGAATCCAGTAATAATAGTAAAAAATATTTATTTAAAAAAAAAATGTATTTGCTTGCAGGCAACATAATGTTGGACAGTCTAATTAAACTAGAGCCAAAAAGCACCAGTCCCAAGCTAAGAAAAAGAAGTTTGTTGTGCATTACCCAGAACTGTTCCGAATATATTCAATAACACTGACAAGTAATTTTACAGGCTGTCATAAATGACTTCCTTTGGGAGTACTGCAGCCAATTTCATATATGAGTGAAACTCTCTTTAGCAGCATGGCATTTGGCTTCGACTCACCCATCCATATGGTAATAACATATAGCCAGGGTGCAAAGATAAACTCAGCAGCTTAACTACAGCAGTCCGTGTAAGGTCGTGTTGCATTGTGATTAGTGCGCCCGTGAGGGCTGTTAAAGTCTGTGTGTTCATCAAAATGGCATCGAGTGCCTGTTGGCAAACCTCAACCCAGATGTTCATTTTCACTGCGTAGAGAAGTGATGCTGATTCACCCTGATTTCCAATGCCTTGATTACTTGCTTTCCCATGCATTTCAAATTCGAGGAAAATCTTGCCGGAGCACTTCAAGTAAAGCTTTAACAAGGATTTCCCTGAAATAAAATCAGCTAGATTTAGACTAACTTGACATGAAAGTGTTTTTTTTTTTCCCGTGTGATCAGCAGCCTGCTTATTGGTACATTAGGTTTGGGTTTGCCAAGACTCAGCTTTTCATTCTCCAACACGTGGTGTTAACCAACACAAACAACAATTAAACAGAAATGAAAATAAAACCTAAACCATAACTGTACATGTAAGTGCTCACCAGCAAGAGACAGCATGTGTACACCCACATTTAACACAATCGCCAGGTAATGGAATTTTTTTTTTCAATTATTTAAACTTCTACAACAATTTTCTTACAGCTCTACAATAACAGTTCTTTACCCAAGATTAATCTGACATTTTCCTCAGCTAGGATTCAGTCACAAAATCATTGCAGTGCCCCTGGAACATGGAGATGTACACCAATTGTTTGTTGTTCAATTCGGAAAACAGGGCATTATAGGAAACTACACATCGCATGTGTCTATCACAATCTAGTCAACACGTCTTTGCCAAAAATGCAAGCAGAGAGTCCTGTACATACATATTCATATATAACACCTTCAATATGAAGGTTTATTCTAAAAGATATAATCATATTTAACAAGTGATAAACCTATTTAAATTCTCTGGGCGGAGGTTGTTATAAAGTCCTTTGGCAAGGCCTTCCGACCAGACCTCCACAGGTAGTGTTTTAGTTGAAAGACAAGTGGGCGGCATCTTGCTATAGTGGTAAAACAAACAGATGTAAAAAAAAAAAAACAATATATATAA
The DNA here is from genome assembly GCA_032275365.1 of Anablepsoides cearensis. Classification (NCBI taxonomy): domain Eukaryota; kingdom Metazoa; phylum Chordata; class Actinopteri; order Cyprinodontiformes; family Rivulidae; genus Anablepsoides; species Anablepsoides cearensis. The sequence continues at coordinate 12,391,730 of JAUBOC010000078.1, read as the reverse complement.
ACAAGCTTAACATTTCATGTGTTCATTCAAGATACATTATTGAAACAAAAATGTTTAAACAAGCAAAAAAAAAAAAAAAAAAAAGCAAAATTGAAAATGGTGCTTTACTGTACATCCCTGTATACGTCTCCCTCCAGTTGCTTCTACTGGTACTTGCCTCTTCGTCTTCCGGGTCTTTTTGTCTCGCCAGGTGGAGGCATCTTCATTTCACAGACTGACAACAGTATGGATAAAATCACAGGTCACAGGTTTCTAAATGTCTCACACTTGTGTCTACGAATATATTCTTTTTTTGTTGTTTTGTTTTAGTCCAGATAATATAGGAGAACAGTTTTCACTCATTTTACCACAAAGCTAGAATTCGTGAGTTGCTCCCTGTGTTGTCTAATTGTTGGAGTCGTTTCGGTTTTTACGGTGACACAAAAGCAGTTTGAAACCACGGCCGTTGACGTTTGTCCTCCTTTTGTGATAAATGAAGAAACAGTACCAGGTCTGGACCCTGAATGCCTGGGATGGATTGCAGATGACAACTGTTATCCATGTGGGAGTGTAGACCCTGGTCTCCTGTTGCCATGCTAGATTGTTAGATTAAGACGATAGTCTCGACTCTGGCGCGTTCCGATGGATCGGGGGTCATTCGAGGGCTGCTGCTGTTGGTCCTGCGAATGCTGCCCTTTCCGTGGCACAGCGCCTCCTGTAGTCATGCCATAGTTGGAGGTGACTGGCTCATCTGCACCCTCATGGACTGAATATTACTGAGGATTTTCTTCTGGTGGCCTGCCAGGGTCACTCCTATTCTAAGCAAGTCCCTAGAGGAAAGAAATAGAAAAAAAAGGAGGCAGAGGAAAAGAAATTGAAAAAGCGAGAACCTGTTTTGAAGACACAGATGAAAGGATTTCCATCATATTGAAGGTAGAATGGATAATTTGAATGAGATGCGATTATACCAGCAGAAAAGGGCCTGTCATTTTCTGAAGCAGTTACAGTCATACCTTCACTACATATGAAAGCACAATTTCAGGACAGACAGCTAACAGCGATGAACAAAAACCACATTTTCTCAAAATTAATCCTATATGACTTGAGAGAATACTTGGTCAAAACATGTTGCTTTGAATTGCAAACAGACTGCATAAATATTACTAAAGCCCCAAGCATACATTTTTAATCAAAATGTTTGAATAATTTTACATTTTCATCACATTGGTAATTAAAATAAATTGAGTGTAAGGGTTGTGTTTTTGAAAAATACTGCCCTGACCCTTACTCTTGAGTAAATACACTCCTTAAAGTTGTGCATTTATATGATTTGAAAGTCTTAAAACTAAATAAAAAATTCTTACTGTTGTCATAATACCAAAGTAGCACACGATTATCTTCTCCCGCCACAGTAAATATGCACTATTTTTGTCGCAATAAGTACTATTTTTATTACTCACACAGTCTTCAATGTAATGCAATCACTGAATGACTTGAGTCACTGGCTGCATTCATGCTACAAATTCAAGCACTTGAACATGGAGTCATTTTATACAAGTGTGCCCATCAACAGCCGTAGAGGGTTCGGAATACTTCATTTGCACAAAAAAGCAAGCAAACTCACTCTGAGGTCATCTGAGCCACCAGCTGCAGGGAGGTAAAGCCTGAGTTGAGGAAGTTGTCTCTGTACTGGCTCATCTTAATGGCACTGAGCCAGTCCTCGACTGAACTGAAGGTGTTGAAGTCAGGTATGGATCTGTCCAACAGTGGCTGTGAAGGCCTGAAGAAAATGAAAAGAGAGATGGAAGGGTTAAAATAATAAGAAAATAATTTTGTTTTAATATAGCAAACAGGATTTTAAATTAACTAGAAATAAATGCATGGTTGGTTTACGCGGGTCCGTTTAAGAAGACACGTCATAATCAGGCCAACAATGTCTTCAAATAAAAACCCAAGATGTCTCACAAAAGTGTCCATTCCACAGAGACCTTAAGGACTAGCATGCTTCACTGTAAAAAAAAACTCAGTTTGACATTAATCCAAAAGTTCACCTTGGGCAACATGGCAGCGACCCAACTCACACAGCCAAAACAAACGGCTTCAGGCTTCTGAGTGACCCTCAGTAGTTCAGCCAACCTGAACGTTCAAGTTAATCTCTATAGAAGCCAAATGACTCTGAGACAGACCACATCCAATTTGACTTTGCTTAACTAGATTTTAGAAAAAAAAAGCTTTGGTAAATATAGTTAGAAAAACAGGGGGGGATGTTGTATTTAATTATTGCTAGTGGCATTTCTTAAATTAAAATATCCCATGTGCTTTTTAGTACATAGATGATTTTGTTTGCTTCTGATGTGCTTTTCTTACATCTTGCTTATGCTTCATCATTACAGGGTTATAAGTTAAAAGCCAGTATTGGGACTGGGTAGAAAAGTAAAAAAAAAATAAAATAAAATAAAGGTAAGAAGTTCAAGTTTGATGCAATCAAGAGTAATACCATTATTAAAGAAAAAAAAGAAAACAATGCCAGAGCTGAGTTAGTTTGTGAGGAAACGCTACACAAATGATGATTTGATTGCTCTTATATCAAGTTAAGGTTCAATCTGTGTGTTTTACTCACACTGCAGGCATGTTGGCTACAGCTTTGAGGCTGGTAGGGTTACGGATCATCTTGTCCAGGGTGCTGACAATGTCTGCAAAGCGAGGTCGCACGTTGCGGTCTTTCTGCCAACAGTCCAGCATGAGTTGGTGCAAGGCACTGGGGCAGTCCATGGGGGGTGGCAGGCGATAATCCTGTTCAATAGCATTGATCACCTTGGGGGAGAAAAAGGAAGATTATTTTTATGATGCTTTGATGATATAGCAGATTGCACTAGATTTGCAGTCAAGTCTATGGATTTTGATGACACTTTTACAACTAGGAATGTCCCGATCCAGATTTTTTGGCTCCCGATACAATCCGATTTTTTTAATGTTTAGTCTTTTCGATACCGATTCGATACCTTTATTTCTTTCCAAGTAACAAGGTTGGTAGTATTAAAGCGAGCCCTGCTGTTCCACCACGAGAAACATCCAGTTTGCAGATTTTGCAAGATGCA
>JAUBOC010000078.1:12370611-12388553 GCA_032275365.1 Anablepsoides cearensis | reverse complement strand
TACCGAACACCAGCGTCGAGAGGCGTGCGTTTTGAGCTTTTTGGAGGCGCACAACGCGTTTGGTCTGAATGTAGCATGAGTATCGGATCGGGACATCCCTATTTACAACTGAGTATGTTTTGAACTCAATTGGTGGTGTCCCAATGCCAACACGTACTAAATGCCCAGATATTCGGAACTGATACCAATGCCAATATTGGTACTAGGAGACTGATACTAATACTCCATTGTTGCAGTTTACATTTCAAGTGAAAAGTCTTACATGTTTAAGAAAGTTTTGCAACTTTTTTATTTATTTCAAAATACTTGCAACATTATCATACTGTATTTGATCTACAGTCAGAGAGGCTGCAGAGCTATAAGGAAGGAGAGACACCTTGTTCTAAATAAAAAAAAGTGTTTTAAAGTTATTGTTTAATGTTTAAATTCTACCTCAGTAAGTACTCTGTATCTGTACTTGGTATCAGATAGTTCCCAAACTGAAGTACTTCTACTCATACTAAGTTTAAGAAAAAACGGTTTTTGGGACATCCCTAGACTCAACCACATTGAAGTTGTCTTCTACAGCCAATCAACATTAGCCAACACAAAATGGCTATAACTCAGACCAATAATAGACTAGGTAGAATTTGATGAGGTTATAGCTGAACGATTGCACATAATTATTTTCAAAGTTAACTGTAACATTGGTTACAGTGGGCAGAGGCATAGTGTTTTCTGGCTGTCTGTCCCGCATTGTTGCAACATTGTTGATATAGTTACATGCTTCCAGAAGTCCAGAAATAGAGGTAAAAAGGTAACTGCCCAGTGCTTTCAATAAAGATGACTGCAGGGCAGGCAGAGGCATACCAGTGGATGCTTTGACATTGAGTTCTACCTTGTTCATTATAAGATGAACTTAGTCTAAAACTCTGGCATGAAAGGCAGCAGGTAAACTGCATTCCTTCATAAAATACAAGGTCTTTAATTTTTTTTTATATTTTCTTCTTCAGCAAATTATCATAAAATATCCAAGAAAACAAATAAACCAACCAACATCTTTTAGACCACCCCTTGAGTTTGTTCAAGGCAAAATCTTGCAGCATACTGTGTCTGTCAATCAACACATAATACTGTTTACAAAAATGTGAAAAATACCTTTCAGGTTAACAGTGATCACCAGCTGATTTGTACTAATTATGCTCTCTTTTTCTAAGGGAGTAGCACATCTCCAAATATGTCTGTATCTATACAAAAGTGCTTTTTTGATTAGAAAGGCAACTGGACACCAATGGTTGGTTGGTTGTGCAAGAAAACTGAAAACCGTTTAGTACAAGAAGCATGTTAAAACAAAAAGAAATGACAAAACATTTTAAAAAATTGGCAACTTAACATTTTTAAATGTCTGATTACATTTGTGATACGTTGCATCCAGCTGCTGCCAGTTTCAATACGTTTGTACCAACTGACAGACAGGCAAAAACATGTACTTCATTAAAAACAACAATATTGTAGTTTTCTGTGATTCCACTTGGCATAGCCACTAAATAATGATGACACACTCCACCCTGCCCCACACCAACCCTGCCAGTATCCCTCTCTACGACTCCTAACTCCTGCTGCTTGCTTAAGTGACAGTTTGCATTCAGGCTGATGTGCCCTTCTTCCTGACACTAGCCAATCACGTCAGTCCTGGAGGACACAATGAGGAAACAGAGTGAAAGCAGGCTGTGGTGCTGTAAGCGCCACTGGAGGAATGGACAGATTTCAAATAATTAAAGCCGTTAAGTACATCCACTTGACATGTGCCTCTTAAAAAAAAAACTTCTCAGGCTATGTTGCACTTAACAACTAAGAGTTTCAGAGAAGTCACAGTTGGAGTCAAGTGTTTAGAAAACTGGTTTGTAACTTGAGACACATGCAAGACTTTAACTGAAGTAGTGGGAATGCAGCTTCAGGTTAAGGCACTTTATTGCTGGATTTAAAGTTGCTTAAAAAAAAGAACATACCTTAACAAAATGTTATACAATGTAATAAGTAAAGCATGCTTATTCAGCATCTACGAAAGGCCTTTGAAAACTAAGCATTAAGAATACACAGATAGACCTAGCACAACAGTTTCAATAAGTCTAGCCTATCTGTGCAGATGCCAGCTTTTCTCTTTCAGTTGCAAGATAAGAGAATAATGTAATAACCAGTGCAAAAGATACTATCCTTACAAATAGGCACTTTTCTGTAGATTGCCAACTCCAGTCTGAATCTTAGAATAAATGGCATGTATGTAGAAAAATGAAAGAAAGAAAGGCAGTGGGAGGGGCATAAGAAAGGGTTTTGATGCTATATCTAGCAATGAGGAGAGTAAAAAATAAAAGAAAGAAAACAGTGGCTTCAACTTTTGTGTGGGTGTGGAAGAAGATGCAAAATAGAAAAAAAAAAGAATGTGTGTGTGTTATAATAGTGTGAGTTTGTGTGTTCTGTGAAAGCAGACATGCTGAGTGGTGCCAGTCCCACCAGGCAGTATTTGCTGCTGGCCCACTGAGGCAACATCTGCTTGGTTGGACACTCCTGGTGGAGTAAGGTCCACAGAGGCCCGATGGTTGGCTAGTCGTCTCACAAAGGGAACGCTTAGGGAGAAGGACCTCATAGTGTGGGACTAAATCCAATGGTTGTGCATGTTTGTGTCTGTGCCTGTGAGGATGGACCTTGTCCAAGCGGACATGGGGAACAAAGCAGAGCTCTCAGCAATCATTCATTGCTCTCAAAAGCTGGCCAGGAAGGAAAGGGATCGTGTGAGGATTTGCCTGCGATAAGTCTACTTTCAAAGTCAGAGTCAAGGACATCTTTAGGGATGTGATTTGAGATGAAACTAGTAGGAAAAAGAAAATGTTTTTACATTTTTTTGTTTCATATGGAGTCTTGAATGTAAATATCATAAAACTTTGTTTGTATGGTAAAAAGTTAAGATATAATTTTATGACTTTTGTTCTCATTGTTATATATCTTTTTCACATTTGAATGAAACGGACAGTTGAACGTTGGAAGAAGACTAGGGCTACAAAGCAAGGACTCACTTTTTAAAAACATACCACACTCCTTTTAACAATTGTGATCTTTAGTCCAGGATTCTTTCATTACCTCATCATGAAAAAAATATTTTTGCATAATATCTGCCAGGTGGCTTTATTGGTTCAACTCAAACAATAAATGAGTGGCTGCTTTGAGCTCTGTCGTCTCTGATCTTTTAAAGCAGACTTAAAATGGGCTTTTGGTTCACATGTGACTTCTCACAGCCTTTACAACCTATTGGGATAGTTGCCCTTCATTTTTTACTTTTCAACTGCAAGAAATGTGGCAGTGGAGTCCATTCAACTACCTTTAAATGTATTTTTTTTTACTCTAGTAGAAATTCCCTTTGCACATTAGAAACTTCTTAGTAACACATACATGAAATTAATGTTTTTATGTATAAGAAGAAATGCGCTTTTTCAACAGAAAACTGGCAGAATTACTAATTTGAAAGAACAAAAAGTTGAAATTTTGGTTCTTAGTTATTCTGAACATGTTTTCTTCATTAAGCACTTATCTCTATGTATTACTGAGGATTTAATTACTGACTTTAATACATTAAAAAAATCACACTGAGTAAACACCATGATGTTTAGACACACTTACATCCTGATTGGACATGTCCCAGTAAGGCCTCTCTCCATATGACATCACTTCCCACATGACAATGCCATAACTCCACACATCACTGGCTGAGGTGAACTTTCTGTAAGCGATAGCCTCCGGTGCCGTCCACCTCACCGGTATCTTTCCACCCTGAGGGGACAAAAAGACAGGATGGTTGAATTAGAGTAATGTCAGAGTTCTAAAATGACAGAAGTTCTTGTAGTGAATTAAAGTCAGCCATTATTCTGAAAAACACAGCACTATTTTTTTTCTTTACATCATCCACCTGCAGCCAAAATATTCATGAGAGATTCTCCCCATCTCTAGAGGTACTGTGAACAGCCTTCGACCGACTTTACATTTGCTGGCGCCTTGTCTCCTGCAGCCTTGTTTGACGAAAGGAAGATAGGTCTGGGCAACTGCTCCTTTATTGAGCGTTTCTGCCTGTAATTAGGCTACCTGGGCCTAAGGCATGCCACGCGTGCTGTTGACTGAAATTGACAGCTGCTTGTTTCAAATTCCACGCATGCATACAAACAAACCCAGCTGGGAAACGCGTGTGCAGACACACACTGAGACGTTTGTGTGCGCACACACACACACACACACACACACACAACCAATTGACAGACAGTCAGATACATAGTGCCCCCCCACACACACACACACACACACACACACACCACACATACACCCGCCTCGCATCTGAGTTGAGTTCATCACCAGCTTAATGATGCCATTTAGCTGAACCTGAACATTTGGTGAAAGCCACTGTTAGAAACAAAAATAAATCAAAGAGAGACCCATGTTGTCTGCTTGTGTCTGATTACCTCTTTTTATTTTTTGTGTGTAGCACTTTTATGTATTACAGGTTGATGTACCTATCAGGTTGTACAGATTATCCGTAAACTGGATGGTATGAAAATGTTTCGGTATCCTGCAAAAATCAAAATATAATGACTGTATATGAAAAAATTTCTGACACATGAGCTGAAGCACCAAATGTCCACAAGGCTGCTATGAAAAGTGGGACAAAAATATATCAGACGATTCCCCGTGTTGTTACTGAAGTGTGTTCTGACCACCTCAGCTTATTCCAAATACAAACTATCTAATACAAACGGAGAAGAAGGGGGGGCAGAGACACCCCTGTCCATCACGTTTCAGCAAGGTTAATGGCAGACGCGTTACTCGCTGGCTCCTGAAAACATGGGCTGCTGCAATGCTGACAGACAGCTTCATAGACCAACCAGCCACGGGTTTCTTAAGTCAAACAAAAAGTGAGACTTCTTTTGGATTTGAACTTTCGGTGTTTTTTTTTTTGTTTTTTTTTGAGATGCACAAGTTCCTCACTGCAGATGAGGTAACAACAAACTTTATCGGCACAAAAACTTTCCTTGCCACAAGCATGCAGCAGCGTTGCTATGACCACGGTAAGAGTCATAATATTTTAAAACTTTTTTTTACTCATTTATTTTTATAATTTGAATTTATAATGGCGGCACGACGGATCAGTGGTTAGCACCGTCGCCCCACAGCAAGAAGGTCCTGGGTTCGATCCCCGGTTCAGACCTGGGGTCTTTCTGTGCAGAGTTTGCATGTTCTCCTCGTGCTTGCGTGGGTTTCCTCCGGGTACTCCGGTTTCTCCCACCCCTAAAAACAGGTACAATAGGTTGCCTTCAGGCCCAAGCTGCCCTTGGAAAAAGAGATCTGAGATCTCAATGGGATTTGCCTGGTTAAATAATGGTAAATAAATAATTTAAAGACAAAACAAATTCACTACAACAAAAAATATACAAATTAAATAAAATGAAAGGTAGCAGAAAGAAGAAAAAATATTTTCACATCTTAAACTTAAAATCCTAAAAAGACACAGTTGGACTTATTTTGATCTGTTCAACATAATAAGGGGCAAACTCATGTGACTCCAGCTGCTCTGAGTGACAGCAATATCAGAGCAGCCGACTTTTTTTTACCCCCCAAAGCCTTTCTCTGACTCCGTACATGTAAATATTCACAAGCAGCCATTTTCCCTTTAATTATTAATTACTCAACACGCCACATGTCACTGTGTGACCCAAAGCAAAGACTGTTTGATATAAGCAATGCTTACAGCATTATGAAAAACTGCTGCTTGTGAAAGGCAATTATACTGATAATATCAAGATCATATTGTAAGAGTTTTTTTTGGTAAAGAAAACAATAATAATTTAGCACAAGTTACGTCCTCTCCAAGTAAATAAAGTTAATGCAAATGCTTCATCAAATATTTCTGCTAATAGTGGGTTAGTGGATGAGCAGAACTGTCACCAACACTACTAATGTTACTAATATGGAGAACCTGACCTTACTACGAACCACATACAATTAGGCTTTAAAGGAGACATTTCATGCTTTTAAATCCTTTTTTTCACATTTAAATCATCCACTTGGGGTCTATATAAAGAGTAACTGCATTGCTTTGGGTTAAATTCCTCCTTATTGTAACTCCACAAGCCCCTCTTTCACCCTTTTTCTGAGGCGTGTCTCAAATCAACTCATTTCGAGGCTGTCTCTTTAAATTCAAAAGACACGCTACACACGCTGCCCCCTTTTCAGCATCCAGAGCAGTTCATTCCAGTTTGATAAACATTTTTTTCTTACTATTGTGGCACAGAAGCTTTTATTTACAAATTAATTAAAACATGTCAACAATGAAAGACTTGTCCATCCAGCCTCACATGTTGGAGCCAGAGTCTGACTCAGAGCAAGAGGAGAATGAAAACAATGACATTGTTGTTGGTAAGTCCAGAGCTTATTTGGCAGTTTCATCGCTAATAATTTGATTTAATAGTTCAGAAATAGTCATAAAAAACAGATAAAAGTGAACGGGTTGAAAAATATGACCTAAAAAAAAATACAAAAAAATATATATTTGCAGCACCGCGAGAGACTTGATTCAATTTTTCCGCACTCCTAGACTCCAAGTACACAACAAAATGCATTTGCCGGCTACAAAAGTGGATTTTGCATATGTCCCCTTTAACCATGAAGAATCTGCTGACCCAGAAGAGAGGTTTGATATTTGACAGTGAAAGGGGGTCTGCTATCAGACCACGCTGGAAGAAGACATGGATTCGCCTCATTGAGGATATCAACAAAGGTTAAATAAAAAGTACACGATGGACTGTAAAAAGCAATCAAAGGTGCAGCATTTGGTTTTTGGCAAAAAAAAAGTCAGTGAAAAAGCAAGGAAAGGATGTGAAGAAGAGATCAATAAGTGAATAAAGGCTGTGTAAACTTGCATGACTTCAGTACTCAGCTCATATCATAGTTTAGCTCATATCTGAATCATTTCATCTAAACTGAAAGGACGGGGCTCTCTCATATGCCCTTCTTAATGATGGGGGGCACGGAGACCACGCTGGTACAGTAAAAATATCTTCTCTGCAAAAATCTATCTTAAAATGACCAACCCTGTTTTTTTCCCCTCCAGGGAAAATGTGTTATGTCAAAAATCTTGTTCAACTAAAAATACATCAAATGAAAAAACTAAGAAATAAATGCAGAGTAGCAGTAAAAAAAAAAAAAAAACAACGACTTGCTTCCAGCAAATCTATTACAATCTCTCTTTGTAACATGCTTTCCTTTCTGCTCAGTTTATACATCTGGTCCCACGCCCTAGGACCCTGTTAGGATATGAGCTGAGCATCGCTGAAATGGTCTGAACAAAGACGCAGGCTTCACAAGACGCTCCCAGTGTGCCACCAATGAGACAGACATTTGTAACAACATTTCCAAGCCGGGTGAGTCAGAGGCAGCTATGCACACCCTCAGTAATTACTGCTGTGGGCCAGTGATAGCTCTGCCAAAATCCTGCTTCAATAACATGCAGTGCTGAACAGCTCATGAATACAGAGACGACGGCAAAAAACATAACAAAAATCTATTTTTTGTACAAAAAAAAAAAAAAAACACACATCAATACTTGAGGGAAATCGTTTGGGGGCAAAGTAGCGATGATGAGAATTAAAAACAGGTCTAATGTCAACACCAAAGAAGTGGAAGCTTCTGAAGCCTTTAAGCATGGGAGAAACTATACAGTGCTGGCTACTGAAAACAGAAAGAGCTGTTTTTCTGTTTGCATTGAAGTAAAATATTGTTTTATAAGGCAGAATTCAAACGCTTCTATTATCTCAGACAGTTAACTCAGACTGCGTGTAGACGAGCCACACTTTATGGTCGCTGCAGCCGCCGAACTCCTAAGCCTTGAGTGGAGAAAATCTAATAATATACTTCACAAAACTCTGCATATAATAAGTACAGTAGGTGACATGCAGGGCTTGATTTTCTAGCAATATCAGGTGGTTCAATTTTCTGGTTGATAAGTTTTGGCACTTTAAATAAAAAGTGAGTGTTCCTATGGGTGCGAAAGCACTAAATTATTGTGGCGCGCACACACACACACACACACATACACACACAGAGAAGTTCCTTCCTACATATTCAGGCGGGATAACACATCTAGCCATGTTTGCACACAGAATTCCAATCCTGAAAACCTTGAGCTAACATTTGAGAGGGCTGTCATCTCTATATCAACAAAGTGAGATTACAGTACGTGACTGGCTCCACCTGGTTGTGACCGCCTCTGACAGGTCATGACCAGCAGTGACAGCTCGTGATGTGTCTGAAGTGTGACGGTGAAAGAGAGGTGCTGGGGACTGTCAGTTTTCCGAGGTTTCATGGTCGGACCGGCGCGTTTTCATGTGACAGCCCCACGTCGGAGAGAGGAGGGATAAACATTCGCAGGTCAGGTAATGTGTGTCTTCGACTGTGATACACAGAGCAAGGATACGGAACACCTGTCAAGTCTTGGCTTTAGTTTGAGCTACGGAGCCACTAATGTGCAGATAACTTCATGTAGTCTGTCACAGACATGCTGATGTGAAATGAGGCAAAATTCAGTACACATCTAGCCGCCACAGTCCAATGAACAGTTGTCACGAACATTGCAGGAACATCCCAGATAAGCTCACTGCAGAGGCGTCCAGCACTTGTTGTTTTTACTCAGCTTTTATATTTTAACTTCGTTTTGCATTTCTAAACAAACTTTCTAAGCCATCTGGAAGACGAATACGTAGATCTTTCGCTCCCTGTTCTTTTTTTTTTTTCTTCCCCATTCCCTCTTCTCCTTGCTGTTCCTTCACCGACGTCAGTAATCCATTTCCAAACAATGCACACTCAAATGGGCTTGAGCACATTTACTTAGGCTGGGCAGAGTGCTCCATCAACATAGTTTTAATGAAATCCTGAAAGCAACGATCTGCCCTGGATGTCTGCCCAAACAGAATAAATAAAGATGGGGTGGGGAGGGAGGAAAAAAAAAGAAGAAAAATGCTGAAGGAGGCAGAGAAGATGATTGACATAAAGAGATGTGGAGAAAAAAGCAAAAGGAAAAGAGAAAAGAAGGTCATTCTGTGACTGAGTTGTTGGTTTCTCAGGCACTCGTGGGAATGTCTGGTGAAACAGGGACATAGGTCTTCCAACGTGTAAACAATGAAGTGGTGCAGAACTCTAGAGAAACCTTTTACAGACTATTATGCATTTCAAAGAACTTGAGTGTGACATTCAACAAGGATCCTTTTAAATTCTGAGTTTGGTTAATAAGTGAACTACATGACTTTTCCACACAGCACACACACACACACACACAAAAAACAACAACAGAAGGGAATGAAAACATACATCTCATAGACAGAATACCTCCTTTAATTACTCATATTAAGATGGAAAAAAAATGTCCTTGTACAGATATGTTTTCTTTGAACCATTTTCAGATAGAACTGCTGCAAGAAATTGAATTCCAGTCAGGTTACAATGTGATGGGGAGCAGAGAACAATTATTATAGCTTTTTAAAGTAAAAAAAAATAACATAAAATCACAATCTATATTAAGTTTAATGAAGTCAGGAGAGCAGATTTGAAACATAATAACAAGAATGCAATTAAAAAATGCACACTACTTATTAAGAATGTTCTCATATATATATTTCAATCATGATTTCAATCATATTTTGTTAATTCTGGAATTTAATTTATAAATAGTAGTTTAGGTAGTAGACAACAGATGCAATCTGATTGTATTGTACAATAAAGTCTTCATACATCTGACATTATTCAAATTTAGCAAAGGAAGGTACATCCATGTCAACCCCTTCGGACGTTTACCTGTATAATGAGCCTCAAAAATCCATAATTTTCACAAAAAAAAAAAAACATTAATCACTCACAGGGGGAGGAGGGGGTTCAGGCGGACCGTCTGCCACGGAGGGGAGGGGGTGGGGTGCAGGCGGACTGTCGGCTGCATCAATATCAGAATGAGGACGGAAGAACATTTTTCTTGAAGCAGAGTGGGTTGGAAGATGGTTATTTGATGTTATTTATTGTATTTTTTAAGTCCTATAGGCTCTGACAAGATAGGGTTAGGGTTAGGATTAACCCTAGGATTAAATCAAGGATTAACTTTAGGATTAAATCAATTTGAAACTGAGGTTTTGAAAATAATCAGTGAGGTTGCTCTATACATTCATATACCTGTAAAATGATGGATCCGTGTAAATTACGGACAATCCGTACAACTTGACATGTATGAAAGTACAACTGTTGCGTTTGAGCGAAAAGGTTCCTGGTAAACCTCAGTTGGGTTCTGTTTGTGTAGAAGTAATCTTGGCCAAATTTAGTTTCTCTGAGTGCTTTAGTTTCTTCCCACAGAAAGACTTGAACACTAGTTCTAACAGGTGATTCTGAAGTTCTGTGGCAAATCTGTAATGGACTGCAGGCGACCTGTTCAGAGTCGACTGCCTCTCTGACTCAGTGTCAGCAGTGGTAAACTCCATCTCCTGAGACCTTGAATGGAGTACAGTGTGTATAGGGAAGGAAAAAATGAATACATTTACACAGGTGGTATTGTTTTCTTATATAAGCAAGAGTTGATTTCAACCTGTTTTCTTATTTAAAAAAATGTCCTTCTTAACTCATAACAAACAGGCCATGCTATACCCTAATATAAAATACTTTGACTTAATGTGATGCAACATTATATTGTTTGTATTGTTAATGGTTCTCTGGATAAGGATAAAGAGTAGTGAATGCGCTGGATTTGAGTCATAGTTTTATTTTACTTATGTATAAAACACATTTTTCATTCACTTTTGTTTAAAAATTTGTTTTGAACTTTTGTGTTTTGTGAACTTTATATCATTTTAATATTTATTTTCATAGATTGTCCCTCCCTCATGGCCCAAATTAGCCACATTTAGCTGCATTTAGCCAAATAAAAAAATGAATTATATGTTCTTAATAATAGCTGTTAACATTACGGGCTTATAAAATTATTGCCATCATAAAATAAACCCAGCTAGTAATCTGTCTTATTTGTTCTATTATGTTATTTTATTAGAAAGTGACCTTGGTCCCATAATATCTTCACAGGATATGGGATATAGGCAATTACATTTACAGTCTTATCAAACTGGACCAAAACCTGAATAGACTCAATTTTCCCTCTAATGCTACTGGAATGGCAGTTATAAGGAACCCTATAATGAGAACAATATAAAGCTAAAACCAGTGTATTGTTGCTTTATATATCAACCAGTGGTCATGGTAAAGTGAACATCCATTTATGTTTGAGTTCTGGAATTGAATTAAATTTGTTCTTTGACCGTTGGTAACAAAAGTATAAAATTAAACATTTTATTCTAAAATACATTTCTGTGCGCTGAATGAACTATTTGTCGTAAAAAAGATGATGTGTAATAAATGTAATATAGATAAGAATACTGAAAACTACATAGTTGATGAAGTGAAAATTATGTAATTTAACTAGAGATTGAAAATAACATTTAAACCTCCTGATGTACCCTTTCCAACATGACAAAACTAAAGAGTTCTTTGTGGACTATATTAAAGTTCACTTTTACATATAACAATGTGAAAAGATGGGAGTCACATCATTTGGCTCATAAAGTTGAGTCGACTATTTGTTCTCACAATAAACACAGATATTTTATTCCAGCCGCTGTTGGCATCAGTACTGATGCGGTTCAAAACAACATCTCTTATTTTGAAATCCACAGCTTTGTGAAGAGTCACCTTTGGCTAACCAACAGACTAAATCTCTTCTTTGTCACACTGCAGTCTTTAGTAGAGCTTTATGAGAAACAAGCTCATCCACAGATCAGGTATCTCTTCCTCTGATTTAGTGAGCAGGATTATGTGAGCATGATTTGTTTCATTGTAAAGATGCAAATACAGTCAGTCACAGATGGCAAATCAAAGCCTTCGTTAAACTGACTTTGGTAAATATGACAGGCAGTGTAAATCATATTATTTAGTGAACTAAGAACTCTTAGATGAAGAAACCAGTTATGCATTGTGTGTATTTGTTTAGCAAAACCCATAACTGCTCCACATTTATTTCATACTTACTGCAAATTTAATAATAGATATTTTAATGTACCTGATTTAAACTTATTAAGCACAATCTATGATGAATAAAATTAGACTTATTTAATGAAAATTAAGACATAAAAGCAATACATTTTGAAGTGGGCTGCCTATGATTTTCTGTTTGTTTTCTCTCGTCACTGCTGACTCTTACTTGCGAAGGGAAGTTTGAGACCTGGGCAGGAGAGTGTGAACATTTCTACTTTTCTCTTCTGAAAGCGCTACCCGACAATTTCATGAACAGTTTACAAAGTGTGAAGGAAGCTGAAGGTGACAAGTTACTAGAGCAAAACAATTAAATCAGACACGGGGGACAAACGTGCGCGGCAAGACAAATACAGAGATGAATATTATGCACAAAAGAAAAAGCGCCTCGGTCACCTTTTGACCTGATGCATGCAGACGTGTTCCCATTTCACTCCTAGTTTATTTTGAGAATCTCCCTCCTTTACTTTGAGGACATAAATATTTTACTGCACGTAAGTAAGCAAGTCTAAAAGATGAGTGGGCTTGAAGCCGGTGAGAGCAGGGATGGGGATGCTAATAGAAAACAGACAAATGACAGAAACAACAGGCCGGTCCACATAGTGTGAGCGCTGGAGCGGAGCTGAAAGAACGTCACTTGGGTCACAGGGATTTTGACAGATGAGCTTTGTTACTGGCTTTGCGTGACCCCACCTTTCAGCCCCTCTCAGCTTCAACGACACAAGAACACACACACAAACACACCAGGGAACATACAGTATGTGTGTGCCTGTGTATGCCCAGGAACATAGACATAACACACACTTCTATCCACACGGTGCAGTCGCCCACTTGGTCACATCATAAAGTAAAGTAGGAATTTCATGACATGCATGGCGCTGGCAGACTTCTCACATCATCAGCTGAGACACAAGCAGGAAATCTTCCCAAAACCTGGCCCTGTTACTGTTGCCTCGTGGGCATGGCGCTTCAGTAAGTGGGTTATGGGCTAAGCACCTGTGCTTGACATGCTGTGCTTGCACATCACATTCATGACTTGCTTTGACACAAAATGTGCAATAAACCTTTGTGATCATGCCCATATTGCTGGTCCTAACACATCTGGCACTATATACCGCAAGTCTTGGGAGATGCGATCACAAGTAGAACCCTGCAGGTGGTAATATATCCCAGATGCTCAGAGGATTGCTTTGAGATCAGTCAGGACACCCTCTGAGGTGATCCGAGCAGCATATGGCCATGCTCTTCAGGCTCTGTGCACGAGTTGCAACCGAGGACCACCTGCTCAACTGAAATCCTCTGCATAATGTTAACAGTTAATTTAGATTATATCAGTTATGGGAGGTGCCTTGTTGCCTACAGTCCACAAAAGTAATGCATTTGATTTTCTAAACGGATATAAATTACATGTTTATTATGGTATAAATTGAAGTAAGATCCAATCACATTTGGTCACTCGAAACACATCTGGAGATGGGCACTAATGCCAGGTGTGAGCTGACCTACTTAGAGCTTTCCACTTTTGATAAGATCCCCCTTTTTTATACCAGGTACATATTTAGCCTCTGACTTTCACTCACAGTTGAACAACAGCACAAAAAACATGATTCATTTCATTTACACTGAGTGAACTATTCTGATGCATCTGTGTTGCTTTTAAAATTAAAAAAGTAAACTGCAGAGAAAACAATACCTGAGATAACTGGATATCAAAACTGAAACCTTTGATGAATGGAGTCATGAAGAAAACTGGAAATCTGAAAGGTTTCTCTGAGTTTACAGATTCACTCAAATCCCACAAGGGTTTGAGGTGCACCAATAAGCTACTTTTTTTTTCAAAATTGCAGTTAGGTAAAAAAAAAAGCACTGCAACACAAAAAAGGTGAGTAGAAACACACAGCGGCTGAAGATTTTACAATAATTAACAAACAGCACCTTAGCAAGACCAGTGCAGTTCAAGTATTGTTTTGTAAGACTAATTAATCATGACTTTGCTGAGCAGCCAGCAGAGAGGGAGGACAGCCTCCTTCTGTCTTAAACTCCACAACATTGCTCCAGAGTGAACCCGCATCTAGGGTTAACGCAATTACCAGCATGTCCTCCCAACCATGGATCCACCATCACACCACAGGCACTGTAATTGGTGTGCCCAGAA
This sequence comes from Anablepsoides cearensis, assembly GCA_032275365.1. Classification (NCBI taxonomy): domain Eukaryota; kingdom Metazoa; phylum Chordata; class Actinopteri; order Cyprinodontiformes; family Rivulidae; genus Anablepsoides; species Anablepsoides cearensis. The sequence goes on along the minus strand of JAUBOC010000078.1, from coordinate 12,374,272 downwards.
TTGCAGACAAAAATTAGAAAAGCAGCTGAGGGAAAGAGGTGATTAATTTGCTAGAGGAGGGAGTTGGTGACTATGTAAATCACTGCCTGTCAGTGCAATTTAATTTCCCTATTCTGTTGTCCTTGTCTGCAGTGCAAGTCTTGCTCGCTGATTGGTGAGCATCAGGTCATAGCCAAAGAGTCTGTGAAGTGAAGGGCAAAGGACATGCACTGTTTAATTACAAAACAGGCCTACAGCTCTCCCTATAGAGTTCGTTTCATGTGCATTCTGTACATCAGTAGACACATCAGCTGGGTCTTTCTGAACTGTCCTTTTTGTTGACTTTGTAGAGGTTGCAATAAACAACATCAAAATACTGACCACAATCTATAATCCAATCCTTTAAGCCCTGTTTTATTAGCCTCCTCAGCAGCACAGACAACAGAGGTGCTGCTCCTCTTTGTTGCTAAATAATACCCATTCAGCAAGGTTTAGCCACACGGGTCAAGCATACAAAGCGGGCTATTCCTAGGGAGCAATTAGCTTTCAGTCACCCCGATGTAAGGTCAAATCTCCTCTGGCTCCTATGACACTGCTGCTGATCACACCTTGGCAACCACCTTCTGCCAGTCGGGCTGGCATCACATGGTTTTGCACTAATCATAAAAAAGACTTTTATTGTTGAAGGTCATCCAAAAGTAAAAGCAAAAAAAAAAAGCAGTACTATATTTTTATTACAATTTAGTTATTTTCACACTCTTAAATAAAGGTAATTTTATTTTGAGCTGTCTCTTCTCATACCTGGGTAACAGTGCCTCACAGATTACCAGACCGCTTTTGATCTCAAGGCTTTGCGTGTTGTATTATCTCTGAAGCTTCTCCTGAAATAGGTCCCCTTTTTATAGTGTAATGTATTCAGATCTTATTCGTATTTATGCATAAGCTATAATGCACCACCACAGTTCTGTACGTTCTCATTGTATAGAGAGAATCATTTAAAACCCCAAGGCGATTTCGGAAAACAAGTTAAACTTTCGGTTCCAAGGTAACTCTGTTAGGAACTGTTGTGTGGTGCCACCAGAGGCAATCGACTCAAGAAAAAATAAAAATAAAAAAGAAATCAGGTGAATTACAGGACAAAGTTAAGTAAACAACAGGTATTGCAAATAAATGTACAAGTATTAAAAGTCAATTTCAACTTTAAGATTTCAGTATTTGAGCTATCGTAACTTTTTTTTTTTGTTATTTTTGCAAATTGCAAAGACCACACAAAAGAAGATTACATAATCATGTTTCTTTCAAAGTACTGCACTTGTGTGGTTACTTTCTAGACCAGGGGTGTCACATGTACATTAATTAAGTTGGATGTTTTGTGTTTAACTTTGACCAAACAAGAAACGTCACATTCCTTGTCTCATTGTTATGACTAAGCCCCACTAACAAACAATAACTGAGCTCTACGTGGTATTTCCTGCATAGAAACAGTGTTTTACCATGTACTCTTATGAACACTGAAGATTACTATGTATACGACAAACTAAATGTGAAATTAATAATGTAAAATATTGTAAAACTGTTTTTCTTACTCATGAGTTGTGGTGAATAGCTGCTGTCGTGAATTCTGGACTCTCCCACTTTCAAACAGTGAATTCCCACTGGACGGGCATTCCAGCTTAAATATAAGCCTTGTAAGTGGGGATTGACACGTGTTCTAGACATAACGGCATTATACAGGTGGTTAAGTTGGTTGTGATATACTTAACGCTTTTTTTACTCACCTCACACAGTTTCAAAACTTGGGATTGTTCTCTCTACTTTTTGACATCTATTTGGCAGCTTAAGTTACACATTATCGTTACTATAAAGATTTCTCACAATGGATAATTAAACCCTTCAGCAAATGCAGCTCATTCATGAAGATTAAAACAGTGGTTTCCTTTCTCTCCAACCGTTTGATAGGTGCAATTCAATTTAGATGTCTAAGAGATTTGAACAGCCCAAGGGAATACTTTTTTCCCCCTCTTTGACTAGTTCTCACATGGGGCCTATTAAATAAATGTTTTATTTAAGTAAATGTTTCAAATAAATATTTTAATATCTCATGGAAATTGAAAATGATGGAACATTTTCAAACGCTAAGAGCAAATTTAAAATGACGTCTTTGCTTCTCCTCATATGGACTGAGGATCTTGCCACATGAAACTTTTCCTGTAAACTCAAAATAATGTTTCTAAATGGCATTAGGTCCAGATGCTGCAACAATTTTTTTTTTATATTTCAGAAAAATGACGTTTTGATGGTTCTATATATAATAAAAAAATACAAGGTCTCAACAAGTAAGCTTACTATCATAATTTACTACTATTTAGTTAATGACATCTGATGCAATGAATTTTTACATTGTTCTTGTATGTTACTGTGTACTTTTACTATTATAATAGATCTAAGATCTAATTGCACCAGTGCAGAGGGAAACATGTGAGTTGAGTTCTAAGCAATAAACAACAACATGGGCACACACAGACACACAACTCTTACATGCTCATGTGCACACAGACTCTCAAACCCACCCATGCAACCAGAGGCATGTCTAACGTCCTAATGACCTGGGCCGTGTGTTTGTGAGGGTGTAAAAGTGTGTTTTGAATTAGGAAGAGGAGAGGCAAAAGATGAACTAACGATGGCTGCTAATAATTACAGATCTGTAGCGTGGAGGAGTTAATGAGGAGCCAAAGCCTCCCATGATGCCCCAGTAATAACGAATGAGGAATGAGAGGGGAAGGGGGGTTGGGGGGAGATGTCATTTTGAGAGGCTGCAATGCCCTTTGGTTTCTCTGCACTTTGGGCATGCCAACGAGAGAGGAGCCTTCCCAGAGGAGGCTTGTCTCCAGACTAATGAAGATGTGACAGACCTCTGGTCCATGACATGCAGAGTATAGGAAAGAAGAGAAAGGGACTTGAAGAAAAAGACATTGACAGCTCATACAAAATGAAAGGCTCTGAAAGGTGAAAGGGCTTTAAAATGAACGAGATGGAGTCAATGTCAAAACTTCAAAGACTGATAGGTGATGGTCTTGATGGAATTTTTAAATTGCTGTGTGTCAGTAAAAAAATGCCCTAAATCTTAATATCAAAACCAACTCATCAGTCAATGAGCTTATCCCTAGAACTGAAGGAAACAAACAAACCAATAAAGCAGCAACAGAAAAGCAATACTTACCAGAGAGCTGGTATAACTGGGATCAGATGTGTCCTCTTGTAAATAGCGTGACAGACCAAAGTCAGAAACTTTACACACCAAGTTGCTGTTGACAAGAATGTTCCGTGCAGCTAGGTCTCGGTGAACATAATTCATTTCTGAGAGATATTTCATCCCTGCTGAGATCCCACGTAACATTCCTACCAGTTGGATCACTGTAAACTGACCATCATTTTGCTGAAAGACAGAGATAAGAAAATGAAAATGAAAATGGTTATTTAATGTTATCTTTGACAGATTTAACAAAAATCCTTTGCTGGGATATTTAGGTGAAAAGTAGCAAAAAGGCATTTAGTGGCAATGAAATAATTGTTTTAAATTCATCTAGCTTTGTGTAGGGTGACAGCAGTACATCATGTGTAATAGGGCTGGGGGATAAAACGAGAACAATATAAATTGTGATAGATACGTGATCAATATATA
>JAUBOC010000078.1:12349331-12364345 GCA_032275365.1 Anablepsoides cearensis | reverse complement strand
ATAAAGAACAAGCTAATAAGTATTGATGTCAGAAACATAAAAGCTCCATTTTGCTTTTTAGAGGTCTGTTTAAACAAAATGAATGTGGTCATACTGATGCACTGGGTAAAAAAAAAAGACCAACAGAAATAGCCTTTGACTTGTGTAGGTGTGATGCGTCGCTTGATGTATTGTATTTGTTCATGTGTGGGTTCTAATCTGTTTGTCACATTACATGCGGGTTTTGGTTTAACGGTAAAGATAGCATTTTCAAAGCGATGTCCATTCAGCTGCATCGCTGAATCTACATCATCGCTGGAGCAGCTTTTCTCTTGAGGTTGACTGAAAACGAGCAAACATCACAAGATATGTGTGTGGCAACATCTGGAGCTGCAGGCAGCGGGGTGAAGCTGGATTTTTGGAGGTTTACCCAAAACAATTGGTTGAATGGTTCTATTTTATTGCTGCTGTGAATACTGTCATTACAAAATTGTCAGTCAAAGCTCGAAAGAATAGAAGAAAACAAAGCACTATGAGGTGGGAGTGTGGAGATGGGGCTGCTTTGTGAGTACAGGAATTGTTAAAATTTAAGAACTAAATCTATGTTCAGGATCCTTTATCAGGGTTCTGGTTACACTTTACTTTAAACAGCTTATTTGGCGAAATAATCGACAAGTTTATCAGATTGTTCAATTTAATTGCTTATAATATGGTTCATTATTATACATTTTCCAAAAAAAAATGATTATGACCAACGTGACTCTTTTGTATGTTCACAGCAGTTTTAATGAACACCAAACTGCCAGTGTTGTGGCTTTGACACAAAGTAACTGTGTTGAAACACTTTGCTGTGTAGGTTCAACAAAACTCAATCCCCCCAAGTGAGCTTCTTTACAGACTGCTTAGTTGGCAGTATGCAGGGCTTTCATTTGAGGTACAAAGCCTTATACACATTCTTTGGTGTGCATGTGTGTCCGAAATTATGTGACTGGGACTTCGGTCTGTGTCTCCTTATCAGTCGATGCCCGGAATGGACTTAAACGTGACTCCAGCATTAGCCCAAAGTGATGCCAATCAGTGTCTCAGTGTACAGGGAGGAAAAGGCTATTTACATCAATAAGCCTCGATATATTAATAATTTCACTTTAACATTATTTGCACTCTGTTGGTCTACAACTGTTATGTATATTTTATTATAGGTAATACTTCAGAATTTAAATTCTGAGCAAATGTGAAATCATACAGGTATCAGAGAGCATGTATTTATACCTAGGCAACACTGTATTTAATCTTTGAATATTTTGGTCAAATTTAGGGCTGTGCCTGATGATAACCTCGGTTAATCTGCTGAATTAATATTTACCAGGATCTCCAGCATGAGAGGCTAACATGCCCTGCTGCAAGTCCAAAATAAACTAGAAAATAACTTTGGTTAAAGTGACATTCAAGTGAATAAAAGTAGTAAGTGACTCAGTAGTAAAATGCATTAAAATGTTAGTAAATTAGCATACATTTTAGACTGAAAGATTGTCTCACCTTTGTGCTTGGAACCTCCAATAATTATGTATAAGTACATGCAAAAATCTCTTTCTCCATCCACTTTATCATTATGTACTAACCAATATGGCCGGATAGTAATAAAAATATTTTACACCATGTTTGAAGTTTGGTTAAGTGGATGTCTATGGTGTCTAATATGTAATAATCAGGTTTTCAATTAAGCATTCAGTATAAAAAATATGAAAAATAAACACAACAATGGATTTTTGAAAGACTGAAACTGTAAGCATTCATGTGGACTCACCTCTTCCTGTGCTGTAATGCTGCAGCTTGTCACTGTACACCGCCTCCTTGGTGTAAGCTCGTTTCCTAAGGGAGCAGTGAATATTGAGAGAGAACATAAGAGTTGACAGGATGAAAAGGAAAGACTGTTCGTGGTTTTCTGTATGGCCTAAAAATGCCGCAGATGAAATTGAATCACTTGCAGCGGGTTAGCAGTGGCAAGTGAAGTTTATGAAAATGAGCTGATTTTTAATTAGACCTTGATAGGATCTCTCTCCTTTTCATCTGTCTCCTCTGCCTCAGCATCAAAAGAGCCCAGCCTGTTTGATGAACACTTGACTTGCTTAAACTTGCACACGGCACAAGAGAAAATTTAACTGCCATATATTTTAAGTGGAGCAAGACAAGAATTTGACAAATTGACAAACTGCTGCAAGATGAGATTGGCCTAATAGGGTAAAGTGGAAGTTGTCACACTCTCAATGGAATGTAGTCTTCTTTTTATAGCAATTTAATTTTTTCCTTTTATCTCATCTATTGCTCGTTTGGTATCTTCGTTTTTGGCATTTTATCTCACTGCTTACAGAGTAGAGAAAGACAGAACGCAAGGAAAGAAACAGTGGAGTAACTACTGATTTCAATAAAATTAAGCCAATATTTTCTGTTTGACTTATTTTAGTAAAAAAAACCTAAATGGTCTCATCATCTACCTACTTTTTACGACTGCATGTTAATTCGTAAACATAAAGTGAAATCAGCACTGATGCAGAGATTACATGTGGAGAGTCTTATTGTGCAATTTACATCCCACTAAGGAACACGGTCAACATGTAAGACTCAAGACATCTGAATACAAATCTTCATATTAAGAGTTAAACTCATCTGTTTCACTCAGCATACTCTACATGAAACAAGACCCATAACTAAAATGAAAATGAAGCAAGTGCACAATTCTCAATGGTTTTTTATTTAATTTATTTCAGTTTAACCAAAAGCTTAGATTTGTCTCCATGTGGTTTTCCATTTCAAAATTGAACGTGTTTTAATTAATATTTTACATAACAGTAAATCTCTTTTGGAGTAGAACACATTAAATTATATTAATGGTATAGTGTCAGCAACAGAAGCTGGGAAAAAAAGTAACTTTTTTTATTAAAGGACATTTGTATTAGGTAAGTTGCTAACTTTTCTGTGTGTCTTACAAGAAAGAGAAGTCAAAAAGCTGCTTACCTGCTGCACACAATGGAAATGGCAATAAGGGAAACAATAAAAACCACTCCAGCAGCTGCTGACCCCGCAATCAGAGGAAGCTGTTCTCTCAGTTCAGACTTGAAATCTTCTGGGTTACACAAAGAAAAGACAAACAGGTAGATACAATGACTCAGAAGGATGCCCATGTTTCTTGGGAAGTGGACATATAGTTGGAGGATACTTTAGACATGAAGGGAGAAGATTAAAGGGACAATATTATGTGTTTCTCAGGGATATATTTAAATTCAATACCATAATAAAGTATCTATGTCACATTTACTTGTTATTAAAATGCCATTTTTATGCACTGTGATATGCACTGTGATACATAAACTCGGTGTAGTTTACTTGGCATCTGAATATACATTTCCTCAATGATATTTTGAATCTAAAAAGGGCTCCACTGAGAAGTAGTATTGGGAGCTCAGTAGATAGTTTCAGTTTCAGTTTTACCAGTTTTGTTGCTGCTGAGAGCAGCAGTCACGGGCGGGGGGTTGGGGGGTGGTTCTAGTTCCAACCGGTTGTTTTTGCTCCCCTGCCTGGCTGCCTCAGGACAGCACAGGATTTCTCAAACATGCATGAATGAGTCAAAGTAAGACGCTGTGCATGTTTTTGATGAGAGGATAACATTACAAAATGATATGAAACTCAAAAAAGTAGATTTTACATGATATAGCCCCTTTAAAAGCCAAATGAAACAAAAAGAAGGTGTTGAACTGGCTGTAGAAGCAAATAAAGGAACAAATATATAGCTATCTCTGGAGAGAGGTGCTGACCAAAATCCTGTGGGCACATACGAGACCAGCTGACATGCTGTGTCTGATTAGGCGGAGGAAGACAGACACTGAGAGGGCGAGACACACACAAAACTGACAGCGAGAAAGACCGAGACAGAGCCTCCTTACTGCTGGGTCTATCATAAAACAGAGGACGAGGAAATATTTGTTCAAAGGTGGCTTCAATAAGAAAGTCATCCACTGTCAGTCACACATAGCGCCTCACCATGCTTTAATACAGCCATAGTTGACTGCAGTTGATCCAGAGGACAACTTAAAAGCCTGCCGGAAAGTGCTACACAGCAGAAGTCTCAGTTATCATTTTTGTCTGCCTGTCTTTCGGCAACTTTGACTCCAGGAGCGCCGTAGTTAAAGCGACGCATGATTTAGCATGCTGAAGGCAAATCATCAGCTTCCAAATCCCATCCCCCGTGCAGAATGAACCTATTGGATTAAAGTGATAAAGGGAGAACTAATACATCTTTGGAGGTGTGTGAAAGCTGCACTACATGAGGAAACTCAATGTGACAGGGATTGCCAACTCTTTTAACTTGCACATTTATCAAAAATGTTTCAATAAAGCAGCGTAAATGCTGTTCCATCTAGTTGATCTTCCCTGCAGGTTTTTTTTTATTTCCTGTTATCTTTTGATTTATATTAGTTGTGAGAGGTCCATATAAATCTTCTATTTTGCCTCTATGAGAATAGAAACTTACCTTGACAGTTTGGAATCACACAAACGTGTATTCAAACGGTAAATAGGTCCCCATTACCAGCAAGTTTGTTGTTGAAGCCGGAGCTTGTTAGAGAACCGCAGGCCCGTGATATTAGTTTACGAAATGACGTCTGCGTGTTCGAAAGTGGCAGGAGAACACAACGCGGAAGTCAATAAAACTGTAGTGACATGAGGACAAAGGGGACTGTGTGTCTTGAAGAAAGACAAAGAGCGGAAGAGCAGCGAGGTGTTTTCTTCATGAGGTAATGAAGCGGTTTGATGGCAGGAGAAAAGACTGGTAAGAGGGGCAGAAGGTGGAGGCGTGGGTGTTATCATCGGCTGTCCTCTAGTGTCTGCTGCTAATTGCTTTGACGGATGTCGTGCTATGGCAACCGGCCAAAGGATAAACGGTAAACACAGTGCGCTGTGTGCGCACGTGCATGCGCGTATATGTGTATGGGAGAGAAAATTTGTGGGAAAGGAGAGCAAAGGGGGCCATGTCTGCACCACCACATCTGCTCCGCTCAGGTAAATAGCCACAAAATGATCGCCTTCATCATCATTTATCCTTCCCGTTTCCCTCTCCCTTAAGATCATTACCGTGTCATACGCTGTTATGATCTTTATTAGTATTTATGCTAAGTGAGGGATTTCCCGCCTGCTTTACTTTACAAATGACAACCTCACAGACAAACCTTGCAAGTCAGAGCTCCAAATACAGAGTCAAATGTTACTCCATTCAGACTGAATCATGCTGTGCTGATGGCAGCCCCAGTTCTCGTGCATGGAAGGACTATGGGGATGTAAAATGCCACCCTCACTGACACTGCTCGCACACCTCTTTGCACCTGCACTAACGCACATAGTTCCACATGCCTGCCAGCTTACCAGGTGTTGCAGAACCCTCTTCAGTCCCTTTCGTTGCCAACAGCCCCCCTGCCGTCCGTGGCCAAAAAAATAAATAAATAATCTCATCAACTACTAATCACAGTCATGTATTCTGGGACAGCTCTCTAGCAACAGAAGGACTGGGTGAAAAACCAATTAGCTAAGCATTTTGGATAAAGCGCAGTTAGCTGTGCAAACAAAAGACACTCAGCGTTCCACGTCGTGAAAGCTCCCGTACACACTCGAAACCTGATCGCGAAGGAAATCAATTCCGCTGTTAAAATAGAAGCACAATCAAATATTACAGATCTGCTTTATTTATCCAACCGATATTAATGCGACAAGAGGAGGCAGATAAATGGCAGGAAAAGATTGGTGTGTGTGTGTGAAAAACAGAATAACACAGGGAGAGAGACAGAGAGAGAGAGAGAGGCAGGCAGAGTCGATTTCTCTGGCTTTGCAATCCTTACCATCTGTGAGGGTTTGGAAGCACATCTTGCTGCTGTATTTGCCAAAGCCAGCCACAGTCCGCGCTCGCACCTGTACCACGTAGACAGTACCCGGCCTGAGGCCCTCCACACGGGCAGTATTCGTTTGGCTGCGCAGCACAGTGGAATTAATCTCTGCATGATCCTGAAAGAAAAAGGGAACACACAGGGGCAGGTTAGACATTGCTAAAAGTGAAAAAAAGATGCCAGAGCAATATGTATTAAAAAAACATGATTATGACCATTCTTGACGAATATTACAAGTGGACACAAGATTCAGAAAGCTTTGGAGAAATAGTCTAAAAAAAGTGGACAGAATTTGAAGAAGCTAAGACAAGAAAATTTTCTTTTAATTTGTCAATTTACAAAAATAAAGAAAGTAATTCTAGTACAGAGTGGATAGAGTAATTGCATAGAAACTCTTAAAGCCAACTGTTCACCGTAAGAACAGATTTAAACACGTGACAATACATTTTCTTTCTAGTTTTCAAAATGTGCATTGTGAACTGCCAACATTGCACAGAACATAGCTCAAAGACAAAAGAAGACCTGGAAAAATAACAAACACTGCTCTGTTTCATTCTGTACAACCCATGCAAATATATTATTTAAAATTATATTTTCCCAAAGTTTATAAAGAACAATTGGAAAATTAACAAAACATCTCTGTGTATTTCTGTTTAAACATGCTCTGTAATGTTGTCTAATTACTGGCATAAAAAAACAAACAAAAAAAAAAACAAATGTCTGTCATACTGTATGTGTTTTTTAAGTGACAATACACCCATTTTCCTAAGCAAATACATATAGTTTAATTAAATGCATTACATATTTTTGAGCAGTCATTGCTTTTTGGAGCTTTATTTTGTAGTGTTGTTATATATTTAAAACCATTTCAAAAGTACTATTTCACTCTTAAAAGCATATGAATCTTTCTGGTATTTTGTTTTTGCAAATATGTTGATGAATTTAAATTTGGAATTATTATGTAGAGGCATATGGAGAATTCAGTCACCCATAAATTATGCTTGTTGTCTGGTATTGCTTTGCCTTCTAGACTCAGCTAGTCAGGCAGTCTGCTGCAGCAAAATCTAGGACTTTCAGGAGGTACAGGATCTGCTATAGGGTATCAGTAATGACTTGAGGCTGTCACCTTCCCATAACACAAAGTGACTATGACAGCCAGAAAATAAGACTGCACCTACACTACACCTACCACTGCAAGCCGCTGAAAGCTTCATCCTTACAAACCAGAGTGGACAGTTGCAGGCAAATGTGCAAATTACTTGGTGTCACTAATACAGCGTAAATAAAAATGGTCTTTGGTAAGCAAGCCGTTGTTCACTGCTCAACTAGTGCTTTTTCTGAAACATGTTGGAATTCTATTAGGAAAGAATGAGCTTAGAAAAGTGTAGAGGGGAAAAAAACCTGGCAAGGAAGAAGGTAGGAAAAGTGAAGTAGGAAGGGTGTACATGTGTGTGGTTGTGTGTGTGTGTGTGTGTGTGGAGGGGATGAAAGATGGCAGGAAGCGATAAGAAACTCGAGGCAGAGGCAACCCACACTGAAATCATTATCCAATCTGATTGGTGTAATTGAATCATTCCGGTTGCTCCGTCACTAAGCAGACGAGGTAAACACAGCTATGAAATCTGCTTCCCCTAACCCCACACACACACACATACACACACACGCGCGCTCACATAATGATGTGTGCAATCACATTAACTCTTATTGGACACTCTGGGCTTGATGAAGACAAATGTTTGGGCTCAGGATGTGGAAGCATTACAGTGTTTTATTCATTCTGCAAGAGGAAAAAAAAACATATTTATAAATGGGAAGCTGAATGTAACTGGTTTAGAGGGTTTAATCATTTCACTCACTTTTTTAAGTCACATTATCAAACAAACTGTTTATTTTTTTGAATTCCCTTCAAAATGCTGCAAACTGAAACTTATGGGACTTGACGTCAGAGCAACAGCTTGGGCGTTTGCAAGAACTCAAAGCACGAGGAGCCACTTGAGAGACTAGTACCACAGTCAAGTATTCATATGGTCGAAGCTATGGTTGAATGCACCTGTACCCATTGGGGTCAACATTTGCCTATTCCTGCTATTTCTTTTTCCAAATCGCACGCCCATCTGTTGCATACGAATGGAAGACAGGTGAGCAAACAGATGGCAAACTGCCAATGGGTGCACTTCCCTTGAGGGAGAACAAGTTCAGAATGGCTTCCTCATGCTGCCTGTCAAATGGGGATTATGTCTGATACACACACACACACTCACCCCCTCTCTCTCTCTTGCACACACACACATCTGCCACTTAAAAATGAGCTGGCATTTGGCACTCCAGCAGGCTTGGAGACGGCCAATAAAAGGCCTGTGCCAAGATTGACTTCCAGCTATGAGAGGTCCTCCCCTGCTGCCAGTCAATTGGGGATTAGAAGGACCACACCCCAACATGCTAAATCAGGAGTGAGTTGCAGGTGGGAAGGCAGATGGCGGAACAGCCAATCAGAGGCTTTGCCAGAGGTGACAGACAGGAAGCACTGTGGGGAATTTTGATCTCTGTAGCCTTCAGGAAGATGATTTAAAAACAAATCAGGATTAGCATTTTTAGAATATAAATATATTTAAATATTATGCAATACATATTATTGGTTATTTGGTGTTGAGTGCCTCCCATGAACTGAGCAAGTCTATTCTGCTGCTTAGCTTTAAATTTAGAATTTAGCTAATCTTATACTGGTTTTACACTTTCTGTTAAATAAGAAAGTACCTACTCAGCTGATTCTAATTATGGTATTTTTGCACTACTTGAAACTTTTAATTTGTTTCCTAATCACAAAAACAGATGTTTATTTTATCTTTATTTGTTTGTGTGTATTTTTTTTTGAATGAACTGCTTAGGAAGATTAACTTTTTATACCACATTCTCTCTTTATCACCATTTATTTTTTCTAATTTGTTTGTTCTCCAGCCAAAAGCCCATCTCCTGTGAGTCATTCATAAAACCTTTTGTAAAAGACATCACGGTAATTTGAACAATATAATTATACAAATAATTTTACTTCATTTCACTTATTGTGTGCATGTAGCGCCTATTTGTGTGACTGGTTAAAAAAAAAGCGGTGCCTTCAAACCATCATGGACAGCATGGCTACTTGGCATAAAGACACACATGGTGGGGTACCATGTGTCCTCTTCACAGGCTCAAACACTTGCATGCATGTACAATTCAGGCACACACAACATTAAAGGGGTTTATAAGAGGACATTTGCATGCTATGTGTGCAAAGTGAAAATAAAGAAATGCCAGTCATTAATATTTCTGATTAAAATGTGCTGCCTGAAGCAAAAAAAAAAAAAAAACAAAAAACAAAAAACATAAAGAACAAATAGCTCTAGCAAATTAAATCTCAAAGACTGGAATTGTTTTTATTAAAATGCCAAATAATTACCACTGAGTTGTTTTTTTATATCTAAAAGAAAGCAAATAATTTGTATATCAAAATGATCTTCTACTACAAAAAACCCTTTACGCTTCATAGACTGCAATTTGGCAAAGCTGCATATGAACACTAATAAGCTTAGTAAAACACAGTTTAGAACAATCATCTTATGTTCATTAAACCTAAAGAGAAGTTTACTGTATCTGCCTCAGATCTGTAAGCTTTGTTTTATCTGCTCATTTGTTTGTTTGTTTGTACTCCATAACTACCTCCCTTTGAGATTATTCTTCATATGCATTCATTTACCTGGAAACTGACTGAGTGTGCTTGTTGGGAGACAAACAAAAGAGGAAAAAGAAGAAAGCCTGAAGGAAGCAATGTGAATACCCCTGCTGGGGGATTTAGGGAGAGCTGCAAAAAGCCCCACTTTACAAAAGTTCCTTTAGAAAGGTAAACTTTGTAAAACATCTGTGTTTCTGGAAAAAAAGTGTTTGAATTGATGGTAGAAAAAGAAAAAAAGAAAAGAAAACACTTTTCATTTGTGGTTTGTTAATTAGATGCAAAACCCATGAGATATCTTAGTGGTTTTTTTTTCTTTTATACTGCAGTTAGTGAAAGGGTCAGTATTTTGCAGTTCTTGATGACACGTCATAAAACTTTGGATTTGCTTTGGATTTTCTCACACTGCACCATGACATTGCTGTTGTTAACCAGAAAGGACACACCTGCACTGCAGCTGGCCCTCCCACACACACAGGCAGAAATTCACACACAGATGCACACACCTTTTACTCTGACACCATCAGAACTATCAGCAGCCAGAAGCGGTGGCTGCTCTGCTCCAGCCTAATGGAGGGCCTGACCTCTGGTATGCCCAGTTATTTCCACCCTTCCTAAATTTTCAGGCAACCAGATGAAAAAAAAAAGGAGATGGGGGAAAAAAAAGGAAGCATGGGATTCGAGATTTTCCCTGCAAATTTTTAACTTATTTAATTTTTCTCCACACTTTTCAGGGTCCTGGGACCACTTACTTTGTAATAAAAAGCCAGGCCAAGGAAGAGACTGCCACCTGCTGAGTGAACACCCTTCAGCAGTTAGTAAACGTTTCAGGTGAAAAAAAGTCTTTTTCAGAACACTATCAGCTATAGCTTTTTGTTGGCTTATTGCAAGGTTCCTTCACATTTTCAATGTCACATATTTTACTAAACTCACATGTTCTGGATTATTGAGCTACTTTTGATGTCTAAATGTTCAAAAATAAACTGTCGATGTTACTGTAGTGGTGGCATTTTATTATCAGGACGTTTCAAACATCACAAGGAACCACAAGCTGTGCACAAAAGATGAGCAGCAGGGAACATCACTTTTGGAAATGAAAATTTGTATTTTTTTTATTTTTTTATTTATTCTAATCAAAGTCTTCTCTAACGCATGGCCATTTTGGTTAAAATGGGCTCAAATTTAGAATGAGGAGTAAAAAGAAGGAAACTGGTTTTACATTGTGGTTGTTGGTCACTGTAGGCAACATACTTGGTGAAAGCATCATCAGAAAATCTTTGGTCCTGGTCCTGTTGAAGGTCTGTGATTATTTAGTGACCAGACAACCAGCAGTCAACAAATTTTAGAAACTACACAATGTAACTAGAATAGAATAGAATAGATATAGCCTTTATTGTCCCGCTGAGGGGGAATTCTGGTGTCACAGCAGCATCAGTACAGAGGTTCACACACACTAGTTATTTACAGACTATAGATAGTGCACACAAAAACACAATTAACACTGACTATTGCTGTGACCACCATTTTTTCCCCCATGTTTGATTACGTCCACAGCCCTTTTTTTCTCTCAACATCGTCTCTTTTTATGTTTTTAGAGTCTGAATCTAATATTAACAGAGTTATTGTTGGGATAAGACATGTCTAGTCTTTGTGACATTTTTGATTTTGCTGCAGCAAGAAGTCATACAATCTGACAGCTATTAAATCTGACATTGTCCATTGTGACACAGCTTAGTACCAAAAGGTTAGAATATCGCGACACACAATGTGGTATGTACAAGTCCTTTACGATTTTTCAAATCTCACAGTGTGAACCAGCCTTTGAGAACGGGCTATCATGAGGCCTAAAAGTAGCTCACTGTATATGTCTGCTGTAACAAAAGAGTCACTGATTGTGGCCAAAACATCGAAACAATCAATTTCGGAGCAGAGAACAGTGTTTCTCTATTGGATTAATCCAGCAATCAATGAGCTACATAAAAAGAAAACGCTTCCATCTATCCGTCCAGCCATCCTTACTTTCATCCATCCATCGAGAAAGATTTGGTGAGTAATCAGGTGTAAAAACGCACCTCTACTGACATTTCAGTCAGCGGTGTCTAACAGAAGGAAAGTCTGTTTAGAACCTGTGAAAAGCCTTGTCAGATCCAAAATACAGAGTGTCAAAAGAGGACCACCAAAGGGAAAATCTCATCTCGACAGCCCAGTGTGTCACAAACAAATCACTCTGACTCACCTTCAGTGTCTTACTCACACTCGCATGTGCAACGTTTTCAAGACAGATCAGACATTTCCAGAAGGAAAGGCATCGCCGGAAATGTAGACTTGTTCAGAAAGACGGTGTAAAAGCAGAACTTCTCTTGTCATCTGAATGATCCCGCTGCAATTAGCAATCTTGTCCTTGATAATTTTCCAATTTGTGATTATTCCGTGCTCATTTGTTTGTTTGAGGATGTGTTACATAAACATAAATAGGATTGGGTTTCATTGATATTCATGAGCTAATGGGGGGCTGTATAAGTGTTATTTACATGACATTAAGCTGTCTGGCAGATAAGGTTTTGTCAGGGCCACGGCCGTCGGATTGAGTTTCGTAAACCGCATGAACTGTGCAACGCCACCCGGGAAAACAGCAAACATCGAAGCTATTATTGAACAACTGTGTATCCAAATGCAGCATCATTTCAAAACATGATTGTTGTTCATTCTGACTGAAAATGTTTACTGTGGCAAAACTATTCTCAGAAAGTGTTGTGAGTATTGATCCAGGAGCCCCAGACACAATGTGTTTGTGAGAAGTAAATAACTCAATGGGAAAAAAAAAAAAAACAAAACAAAAAAGTAAAACTATATTGACTATTATCTTACATCAAAAGCAGTGAATTAGGACCAAGTCCTAAAATGACAGACTGGGGGAAAAAAGACGCTAGATTAACCTTGCTACATCGATCAGCTTTAGAAGGACAAACACAAGCACAAACAAGAAAAAAAAAAAAAAAGCTCAAGTCTCCAGTCTCTGAGTATCATTATGTCCAAGGCCTTGGGAAAAGCCTACAGGTCAATACTGGAGCAGTATAGCCACTGAAGGGAAGGACTGGTGACTTAATAAAGCAGACGTATTGTGTGTGAGGAGACAGGTCGATGCGACTCCCTCTAGATGCAATGCATTTTCACAGCGGGACAGGGTTACTGCACTGTGCAGAGTGAGCCTGGAGCAGAGGTCAACCTATTCACTTCATCAGCAGAAGAAACCAAAGAACAGTGGGAGAGATGGAAGGAACACAGGGACAGAACATATTATCAGCCCAGGGGACTGCTCACAGATATCCAGGACAGCCTGGACTCCGAGGCGGTGCACGCAGCTAGCTTTGCATATGCAGAGTCAGAGACAAAGGTGACTCCACACACACACAGCTTACCTTCTCATAGTAGCGCAGCTCGTAGTCCAGAATGATGCCATTGGGTTGCTCCGGTTGAGGCCATGACAGTGTGAAGCTATTCATGGTGGAGCTGATTTGGTGCATGATGGGAACTATGGATGGGGCTGCAAGAAACAGAGAGAGAGTTACATGAAACCAGCATGTCAACATAAACTGGAAGTGACTACAGAAAAGGTGTGGTGATGTGTTGTGATATTCAATATAATGAGACAGACGCATTCAGGGATGTGCTTCTGTTCTGCAAACTCTGATGAAAATATAAAGTTGAAAGTCATTAATCCAGTTCTTTCCAGTATGTCTCCCAAAATATTCAGACTTAGTATTCTACATGTATTTCACCTGCTGTTCAGCTTCCCATCTGCTTACTTTAAACAGTTGTCATATTTACTTAAATTATGTTGGTTTACCCATAGTGTGTTTTACTGTATGTCTGCAAAAATAGATTATTGTATCAAGTCAGCTGTGGGGAAAATATTTCATCTTCTGTGTTTACATAGCTCCAACAGCAAACATCATCTAAAGTTTCATAGTTTAGCATTTTAGCAGGTTCAGATACCTTTAGAACAGAGGTACCCGAAGTAGGGATGGCCAACAAAAAGTTGGCCATCACACTTGGTGCTAGCTTAATCGTAAAATAAATAAACAAATAAAAGGACTATACTTAAAAAAGGTATTTAATGTATTATATCATTGCATTTGGCCCATAAGCCTCGGATAACTTTTCATTTTGGCCCTCTCTGGGGAAGAAAAATTGGGCCCCCCTGCTTTAGACAACATTTTTTAATTAGTTTGATTGTTCAAAGTTTTCTCAAGTCCCTCAATTTGTGTTCTAACAACTTGTTTATGGCCCACAGTGCAGATTTCAATTTTACACCACATTTACAGTATTTATATCAAATTATGCAATTTTACATACATACGTCCGACTACCAGCATTCTTTACATAATACTGCCTCTCACATTGGCCAGTTACATATTTAAGTTGAGCTGACTGCAGCACACACATACATATTTGTGTCAGCCAAAATACACATACTGAATTAAAATTTAATTAATTAACATAAAAAACAACAAAAAACAACATCTAGGTGAGACAAAGAGATTGAGAAAGTGATGAAAACGAGGAGAAGAAAGCAGCGGAGCAATGAATAAAGTTCTTCGTTCTTGGTTTGAGTCTCACCTTCAGTTAAGATCAGTTTTCTCTAATTTAACTAGAATTGTCTGGCTTTAGTCCAGCAAGCATTTAGTTTAAATTTAATCTGTTGTTGAGCTGAGTAAGACTGAATACAGGCGCACTAATGGCATATGTCCAAAGTATCCATCATGTCCGGCGTCTAAATAAGCAACACTGCAATGAATTCTCTAGTGTGGTGTTGCATTTCAAGAGGCCGGGAGTCACACTGGCTTCTCTTCATTTACATAAAGTTGAGGTCAGGGCTGCTTTATGCAAACTAGGGTCAACCAGCACGTACTTACAGCCCCCGGAGACCCAGAGCAAACTCTAAACCTCAGCCAATCTAGATTTAAACAATATTCAGCTCCTGTGTGGGTTATTTTTCTCCTAACATGTTTCCAGTAATATATGTTTTGCTAAACTCTTTGGCAGGAGATTGTTTTAAGCAATGACATGTCCAAAACTGATAAGCTGTGGAACCTTTCATTTCAAAAAATGCCAAGATGCACTTGCTAAACAGTTTTAGCAAGTATGCACTGAATCAAAATAGTGTCTTAAAGTACTTTGCTTTAAAATTATGACTACTAGTTTAACATTTTCTATTTGTTCTTATTAGAATATCTATCAAAACATGTATTAAAATATATATATATGTGTGATTATTTTTATGGCTTAACTACATTACATATCTAATCTTAAAATTGTTATTTGATTATACAGTTGTGGTCAAAAGTTTACATACACTTGTAAAGAAACATAATGTTATGGCTGTCTTGAGTTTTCAATAA
>JAUBOC010000078.1:12311939-12325907 GCA_032275365.1 Anablepsoides cearensis | reverse complement strand
CCCCCCCCCCCCCCCCCCCCCCCCCCCCCCCCCCCCCCCCCCCCCCCCCCCCCCCCCCCCCCAGATATGTGCATGGAGAGGAAAAGAGATTTAGCGTGATTCACGTCACCAAATCCCCTAAACGTCCTGCTCTGAAGGCTGGCGGCAGCAGGCTGAAGATCCTGACTGGATGCTTCAGTGAACTTGGAACTAAGCCCAACGTCTTCTCCCTTGATTTGTGAATATTTAGATTAAAAGAGGTTTGGAGTTCCTGTGCTGCAGAAAGAAAGACCCATCACTCATCGAATGTTTTCCTTTTTAGGGACAGGAGAGGATTGTAGATCAACAACCAATTAGTCTCCCCTGTGGGGGGGAGATACCCCACAACTGAACTGGCTGCATGGAGAAACAAAACTTCCACTCCTTTTAAGTGGTCCCGACAGGATCTTCTACTCATAGTTTTCTCCTTTTTTTCTCCTTCACTTCTTCTCTGAGTTCACATCTTTTTGTGCGTCCCACAGGTAATAAACTAATTGCTTCCTCTTCTCCCCCCCTTTGCCTCCCCGTCTTTCTCTTGTCTTGATTGACGGGTTTGAATCCGTGTGAAGTTGGCCGAGCTTTACTTTTATCTTTCTTTTTCACTACTGATCACACTATATACTACTATTATAGCAAGCCCGTCCAACAAACATGTATGGCTTTTTCTAAATTTTCCAGCCATGATTGGAGAATAAACCCAACATAATTAGTTAGAGCCAAATGCAAAACATTATAATTCCTAAACAGAGGTGGGTAGTAACCAGTTACATTTACTCTGTTACGTTTAGCAACTTTTTGGAAAAAAAAGTACTTTTAGGAGTTGTTTTACTACACTGTACTTCTTACTTTACTTGAGTAATAATAATATGTAATATTGCTACTTTTACTTAAGTAAAATTTCTAAATATTCTAACGTTCGTAAGTAACTTCACTGAATAACAAACAAGTTTTAACAAGACATGCATCAGATAGTTTATGCTGAAGTAAGACCTCTTGTTTGTTGTTCTGATGCTGTCCTCTATTTGCTGAGACATTTGGATGTCAAGTGTAAGTAGTCATTGGAAGTACTTTACCCTGTTTTGAAATATATACACAAACACATGCGTTCTTGTACTTCAATAAAACTGATGACATTTTGTTTGTTTCATTTTTAGTTGTTAAAAACACCAGAATTTGCTCAAAACCTTCTAATTTTTGTCAATCTTATGACATGATTTCAAAATATTAAATCAGACATCATGATCCATTGCATGGCACTCAAGCAGCCTTTTTGCAAAATATTTTTTTACTCTTACTTGAGTACATATTTTGGGTACTTTACCCACTTCTGTTCCCAAAACAGGAATGGACATTATGGAAACTATTTGACATAAACATGCTTAATTTTTTAATTCTCTTTCTTTGCAATGGGTTAGAGCATCAAATGGCCAGGACCAACTATACTTGCTTACCACAAGCAATATATTTCCCATGAAGGTATGCTGCCACAGTGCCACATATGGTGCACATGTTTTGAAGTTCCCACTTGCAGGTGTAGGATTATTAAAACTGGTGTGATAAGAATTTCATTAGCTTGTCATGCAAGCATCACCGGGTGTGTGCAAGATAAAATGGAAATGCAGAAGTTAGAAAGAGCAGAAAGCCATTGCCGAAGTAAAGTTGGAAATTGCTTTCAAACTCAAATCCAATGGAAGTTAAAGTGTACTAAATCCTTCCCTGACTTTTCTATTACTCTCAAGCATGAATGAGAATTTATTTATTTTTTCAGCAGAAATGACTTGGCGCCAAACTGTGAGAAATACAGTCAAATAAGTGCAATAACTGATTTGGGAAGCTATTGTAAAATATTTGTAACTTTTATTCCACTCTGATAAAAACCATTAGCACTAAAATCAGAAACATCGGTGAAGCTTTTTTTCCCCCACTCACTCTTTCTCTCTCTACTATATATAGATAAACTTTAATACAACAACTTTATCTAAGTTTTTAGATAAGCTGAGTGTCATCAGACCACACGTTGTGAGTAACTTTCAGTGACAGCATGACTCTTGGCCCCCAAAGTACACTCTTAACCTCAAACCTCATCCATCACATGGCGGGATCACAGTCTTTAGAGGCTTAAGTCATGCACATACCCACTCAGTCACAAACACTCAAGCATGCAAGCTTATGATTGGGTCAAGACCACAGTTGACCCTTATTTCACTATTTTGTTCCCTAGTCAATCAGAAAGACAGCACCCTTACGCCCAAATCGTAGGAGGTCACTTGAATGCCAAAAGCCTTCCTTGCTTGAGAATATTTAGGTGATAAATTTGAGAGTATCAGTCTAGTAAAGGAATGACTATGCTGTTTTACTGAGGGGACAACAACCATCTAAAGAGACAAAAGGCAATCAGAGCTGCAGCCAATTGGTATTCCACATTGCTTCACTGTCATTGTTCATTTTCGTTGCACAGTCCACATAATGAGCTGTTTTTTAACTCAGGTATTCCATTTCTCCACAAGGTCATTAAAAAAACATAATACAATCATTTGAGACAGAGGTATGGGTGGAAACAAAGCTTTGTCAGAATCATTAAAAAAATGCCTGCAGGATTTTAAAGGTCAGGGTAAAATGCCTTTAAGGGTTATGATTTATTCATTTCGAGAAACTGATTTTAGGACACTTTTGCATTATCCCGTAAACTGCCATCTTAGTTCAAGAAGGTTCTCGGTGAAAAAGCCTTAGAATTTGCTACCAATCTGCACAAGAAAGGATGCTTCTTTTTTTCCCATTTAAAGGCATTCAGAGTTCATGGTTACATCATTTGGCATGTCTGGTCAGTGTACGTTTTCACTATACCCTGTCATCACCTTCCAATCTCAAAAGAGAGAATGCAAGGAGGGGGATAAGATGGCCAGAGTGGTTCTCCTAGGAATAAAGGGATGGTCAAAGGAGCACGGCGCCTCGTATGCTTTTGTTAAGAGCAGCCGCGCTGAAGCGTTCCGCCCACATTACACTCCCCCTGATCATTAATCATCCATCCATTCTAGCCCTGTCAAAGCTTCGCCTCCAAGATAAGACATGCATATACACCCACAACCACCCCCACACACAAACTCACTCTCACATGGACATATTTTACACACCTTTTGCTGTCTTTGTCCACCTCACCAAACATCTAGACCCATGCTTGCCCTCCTAGCTAGCTGACACAGATGCCTGATGCTGCAGAAACCTCTTTGAAAATTGGTTACCTCCTTTGAGAAAACTAGGATATTCTCCAATTAGGGCTCGACTCTTAACCTGAACATGTATTACTATTTAGTGTTATGTCAGAGATGAGAGGTAATATCTGACAGAACAGAAAACTAGTTAAAATAAGCATTATGCTTTATTTTGTAAACCTTGCTTGACTAATTTCAGGAAGAAAAAACTACAAAACCTTAGAGGTTTGGTACTGGTTTATGCAAACTTTGTCTGGATATATTAAACCTTGCTTGACTGGTTTCAGTAGGGGGCAGTGCAACAGTAAACAGCTCAAAACTGATAAAATAACCATTTACTCAGAGAGAGAGAAAGAAAGAAACAAAAAAATCTGTGGCGTTATTTTGTCAAACTATCCTGGGCACTACATATAAGTATGATAAATCTAAGAGAAACCAAATCTGTCTGTGAAACAGACTGATTCAAGAAAGGCTCGTTCTCTTCAAATTAAAGTGTGTGTGTGTGAGCCTTAACAAACCAGCGAACAATTTAGCAGACAGCCCACACCCCTGGGCAGGCTGTTACCATGGTAACCTCACAGCCAGTATTTTTTTTTTTTTTTGGCTCACACTTTTCTTTTGAACAGCCGGCCAATGACAGACCAGCCGACTGGGAAATCTGGCTTACTGAAAGCACCTCCGCGAGTTGCGTCTCTACAAGTGTATGTATGCATGTGTATGCATATTATGAACATGATACAGATGAAGCGTGCTATAGACTCTTTAAGCTCCACACTGAATCCTGATATCCAAGTGTTGCGTTGGCAGTTGGCTGATCCGCCTGGCACATTGGCTCAGGTGTGTTTTATTACCAGTAAGATCCAACTATGTGTCAAGACAATGAGCTTATAATTCGGAGTGGAGAGTAGCCAGAGAGAAGCAAAGGAAGAGATAGAAAAGATGAGATTTTCGTATTCTAGGAAACTCCGCAGTGCCAATCTATCCCTGGCTGGCAAGGTAGTGGAGAAAACCGCCCTTTGAAACATATCGCCTCTCAGCAGGCAGTAACATGTGCTTGCACTACAATCTACACTGTAATCAGAACCTAACAGGGGGCTACCAGGCTCATTGCCCACTGCCAACTAAGAGAGGAAAAACAAGGAAAGGCAAGAACGACTGAGAGAGACTTCATGAGTAGTGAAATCAGTCCGTGGCTGCCATGTGAGCAAGACGGATTTTATTGCATTTTTTTTCACACAGCACTTGTCGGATTACTAATCAAAGTGCATAGCTGAAATAAACTAAAAGTTGACTTTTAAAATCTAACACTTAAAAACAAAAATACACCCCAAAAGCAAGTGAGAGAAGACAGGAATCTATTTTCATGTCATAAGTTGAATTGTCTCCAGATAATGACTTCAGATTCAATACAGTGAGTAAAGTTTATGTTGCAGAAAAAAAATAGCTTTCTGGTTTCTACAATTCAAAGTTAGGAGAGACCATTAGCTTCCTCTGTCTCAGCACTTGTCTCCTTTTAAACAGATCTAGCTCATTAACTTCATGGCTAGATCAATTAATCCATAGTAGTTAACCAAAGATGCAAGCTCCTGCTCTTTTTGAGCCTTTGTTGATGCTATTCTCAGCAACTATTCTGTTTATAGTCCCAACATATTTTGATTCTCTTATGCATACTTGGATGCTATGCAACTGTTGACTGACAATTGACATTCATTTTCTCTGAAGTTTTCGCTGATGCTTTAACGGGTTGCAGTTTATTTAAATTAGAAACTGCAACTTAGAATCTTTGCAGAGTTTGTGCAGAAAACCCTTCATTTGAAGCTATGAGTTTAAAGATATGTCTGTACCATAAATGCAGTTTTTGCGCACTGCAAACCATTCTATATTTAGACTTTAAATCCCTAAAGAAATAAATAAAAAAAATGAATAAATATAAAAAACAACCACAAAGCTGACTTCAGTCATTTTGGTCTTGTGAAATCATAATCTAACAAGTTGATATGCTTAGAGTAAGGGTTATACAAATGACTTATTTTTATTAGTATAGAGACAATACCATTAACATGAGTCTATATCAAATATATTTGAATAATAATAACGGCCTTCCAATTAAAAAGTTGAGCTTTTTTAAAAAAGTGTGTGTTTATTTCTTTTTTTTAATCTTTTTTGACCCAACATAACTGGCCGAGTGGGTTGATACTTATTCTTGTAAACTAATTAAGACGAAAAAAAAAAAAAGAAACAAGGGAAAGTAAAAATAATTGATTTTTCCTGTTGGGATTTGTCCAACATGTCTGTAAGATTTTAATTTGTCCTTTTTTGCAATTCAAAAGCATTGAACTCTCAAGTGATTGCCGCACAGCTGGTACCTGCTGGTGCAGCAGGTATAAACTGAAATTAAGTTGTTAATAATTCTCCCTACTTCTGTATGCCACTCTAATATTTAACATAATAGCAAATGTGGTAAAATCCCTCAATAAACTTTTGAAAAATCTGAATTTAATTCAAGAAGAACTTACATAATAGATTTTCTTTTTTCTTTTTTTCTGTTTTACATTAACACCTCACTAATAAATGTCAAGGTATAGTGAAGGGGAAAGAGTCAATATGAACACAGTGGTGGAAAAATAAAAACTGAAATATAAACGTTTCGTCCGTTCTCAATTCTGATTTCTAATTGAGCAAACCTAACATAATGTTAACACTCAAATTGTTTCTGTTTCAGACGCACATATGCCAAAGCTACCAGGCTGAATGGTAGGCATTTCTAAGACTGGGGAATTGTCTATTTTTTTTTCTTTTTTACTGTTTTTACTTTCAGTCCTAAACATCATGGCAATGAAAAAGGTCTGGTCACAGATGTCTCACCTTCAAAAAACAGCAAGATTTTGCAACTCCTCATGCGTTGCTGTCACTTTCATCACAAATAAGCTTTCAGATTCAGTTAGAGGCCAAAGGTTAGCGATGGAGTGTACTTAGATGTGGATAACAAAAAAAATAAATAAATAAAACGAAGAGACATAGAGGAAAAATATAAGTCTGGCTTAAAAAAAAAATCCAAGTGTGACTTTAGGGCCTACACCTTTTGGCTGCAGACTTCACCACTAATAATGGAACAAGGGATGAGGTTGGAGTAAAGAAGAGAGGAGAGGTGATGGTTGGGTTATCGAGGGCTCTGTGCTCTAAGATGGTCAACATCAGCTACTGGAAAAAAAAAAAAAAAACTATCATTACAGTTTACTTCCAAGATGTTCCTCCAACTGAACCAGCATATTCGCTGTTCACTGCCTGTGCAGCTTTTATGCCTAATGGGCAGTAATGATAAAATGTTCCGCATCAAAAGAAAGAGCAGAAATTATGTGTGAAGAGTGGGTGAGTAAAAGTGACCAGACTGAGGGCAATGTAGTCTGAGAAAGGCAAACAGAGAAATGAAAAGCAGGAGCAAAACAAAGTGAGAGAGAGCACTCAGGAGTACGTCTTGTCACTCAAATCGTTGAAGGTAGAGTCCCACAATATGTGCAATATCTGTGTGAAGTAGCCATTTCCCATTGCATACTTTCTGAAGGCTGTTATTTCTAAAAAAAAAAAAAAAAAAAAAAATCTAAGAAGCAACTGACAATATAAAAGGCTGCATGATAAATGCTGTTTATAGTACTTTGCTGTCTACATTACCCAAAGTAGATCCATTCATGGTTTAGTGTGGGTGTGCTTTCATAAACACCAAAACAACAATTGTGTTGACATCAGGTCCAGACATGACCAGAAAATTTCAATGGATGAATGACAAGCATGGACGAGATTTTTCTCTTTCTACACTACAAAATAAACAAACACAATATTCTAAACAAATATTGTAGTAGCATGAGCAAACAACAAGAGACAATGACCCCCATTTCCTGGCACGGGATGCTCCTGCAGCTGTGAGATCCTCAAAATGTGTCCAGATCCTAGAGTACATCTATATTCATGTCATATTTACATTTGCCTGACCTCTTCAAAACCTTATCAGTAAACTGTATCTCCCTCCAGACACATGCACAGAGAGATGGCGCGTGTGTGTGTGATAGTGAAGTGCAGCCGCCATCCCACCTGTCCAAATCTGGACAGGACTGACCTTTATCACACAGTCAATATGCCAAAAGTATGAAACAGGCATGTGTGTGTGAGTGTGTGTGTGTCGCATGTAGACTGTGTGTGCTTCAGAAACCTCTGTGCACCCTATTGCATTTTTGGATTGATGGAGACAGAAAGGCATTCAATAGTATACGGAGTGAATGATAGACAACTTCAGACTGCAGCTGATGGATGGTCAGCATGTTGGACTTAAAAAATGTTGCCATCAGAGCACCAGACAGGCACATTTATATACATATGATCATATAAATATCAATAACAATCTGACCTGCTAATTATGAATGATGTTGATTCTCTTTATTTAATGACTGTGGATGACTGTTTATGAATGTGTTCTGTTTTTTAACCTTTTTTTCCCTAACAGAGATTTATACTTACTGTATACTAAAACTGATTTTTTTTTCCCTAAACTGTAGCAGATTACATAAATAACTCAAATTAATTCAAAGGAATTTCACAATAAAGTCCTACTGGCTATTGTTATCGTATATAAAAAAAAAATAACTAAGTTATTTTTTTTTTCTTACATGAAAAAATGGCAAAGATGCTGCTGTCATTCTTGTTGCTCAATGAAGATGATCTTGGCTAACTTGTTTTACAACTGATGAGAAACAAACAAACCAAATAAACACTCATCTAGATCAGAAAATGTTTTTTTTTTTGATGAAATTTAGAGTGCAGCTTGTTGTCTTACTTTATGTTGTTAGAAGGTGGCAATGTTTGTTTTCTAAATATGTTACATTTATGAAATATTAATCAGGGAATATTCTGATGATTTGCCCTACTGGCTTTTGTTCACACACCCGTATTCAAAAAATGCATTAAAAACCGTGTCTGACTTATCGAATTTCGCAACAGTTATGTTGATGTTTTTGAGACTGTTGTTAATATCACGAGGCAATAATTTTGAATGTTTGTGCACACGTTTCAGTGGTACAAAATTATCTGAGACTGGCCATGATGCTTTGATTTTTTTCCTTGTGTAGCCAGTCTATCAAAAATGTCCACTGCAGACCACTTTAAATCCTGTGGTTGGCTTCATGCAATCTTAGTGTTTTCATAAAACACATCAAAATAACGATTTTTAGTTATGCCTTCATGTATTTCCTTACTTCCATACTTACATAGATACATACATGCATAAATGCATGCACACACAGGAGTTGGGTGAAACATTGTGGGGAATGTGTGGCTTCACACTCTTGCTTCCTGACTCCACTCACTGTCAGATTGACTGCTCCCACTGGTGTGCAACACTATTGTTGTGCATAACACATATGCAACTGTTTAAAGCTTTTAAATTATTGATACTTATTTCTAGTACAAAGAGTCAAACAATTGCCTTATTGAATAAGTTAACTTGTAAACACCATAAATACTCACTTGGCCTTCTTCTAATCAATAAAACGTCTAAATTATTGCCGTTTACAATAAGAAACATATTGCACTCTGACCAAGCAAACACATCAACATTGCTGTTGCTGCAATTAGGTTCCAACAATTAAGAATGTAACATCTGGTATGTTCAGGTTTCACACACAGAACTTCACAAAATGTTAAAATAAAACATTGTAGCACAATTGTAGTCAGTTCTGCAGTTTCACAGGAGACAGTGACAACATAAGATGCTGATGATATTGTTGTACAAAAAGAAAAAAAAATGACTAGCATGTTTAAAATGATGATAAATGGGGTTTAGACCAAAAATAAAGTATGCACAGTCCCATGTAGAAAATGTACACAATTCAAATTTAATTAACGTTTCAATGCAGAGTGGCATGTGCAACATCTACGCACTAAACCAACATAATGCCTGCATGTGAAAACACATAAAAACATATCTGTAGATATGGTGAGTCATCTTGAATTGATGCAGTTTTGTTATCAGAACAAATTCTCTAAAGGAAATTAAGTATTGTTCATCATGTATTAAGGTACAGTACAATGTCTACACAGAATCAGAAACCCCCCTTGGTCACAAATAGATGCACATAAATCCAAACACACAAACACACACTTTTAAAACACAGCCTCTCTGCGCAGGACATATTGGATTAGGAGTGATTTTCTTTTTTTTTCTTTTTTTTTCTTGGCTCTGTCTCAGAGGTGCTAGATTAAATGCCATTCCCACTTTACTACAGATGGCTCAAAAATAAATCATACTATCCATACACACTCAGAAAAAAAAAACACACAAACACAAAACACCCTCACGTATGGTCAGTGTAGGCACGCACACACAAAGACGTGCGCACCAGCACAAGTAAATACACAAAAATGTTCACAAGGGGTGATATATAGCATGTTGGCACACCCAAGCACTAAAGCACCTGTACGGTTCAGCGATTCCGCTCTTTGTATTTCAATCACTGAATCGATGGTTCTAAATTGATTGTAGCTGAGCAGGGGCCAGAGATGTTCCCCCTGGCTCCGTGCCCTGGCCCTCTATTGATTAGATCTGAAAGGGCCAATTGCTTTCACACTGGATTAAGGTGTTCTGGGGCAGCGAGCACAGGAAAAAAAAGGGGGAGTCAAAGACAAAGAATAAATTTAAAAGATGTACCTCTAAAGAACTGAGTTCAAACCAACAACACCATTAATTACTCACTCAACAACCCAATTATATGTAGAAGTTGGATCAGGCCGATGCATTCCACAGATTTGTAAATCTATTTTTGTGAATGTATACTATCTCTAAAAAAAACACAATTACTTGAAACATCCCCACATGCCTGCAAATGCACACAGACACACTTTTTTGTGTTGCAATCCTTCAGATTAGGGGCACCAACACTGATCAAAGGTGTAATCTAATTCAAGCCTGGAGCTAAGAAGCCCAGGGCAACAGTATTCCACTTCAAACAGGTCTTACACAGTGTCACCTAGAGGAATCAAACTAAAACTTTACTCTAAACTAGCATCACAGAATTGTTCCTGTTTTGTCTCCCAAATGTAGATTCAGCCACCACTTTAAGACACTTTAATTCCACTGGGGGCAGTGTCAAATAGGAAAAAGAAATTGTAGCATCCCCACCATTCTTTATCTTCGCACAAAATGAGCAACTCCTCAGAGAGACTCTAGGAAGGAACTCATTCCAAAAAGGCCAGCCCCGCCCCCCCTCAGCTAAAGCTAAAGATGAGACCTTTTGTCTGCCCAAGTTACCCACTCCTAAATTGTCTCAACAATGGAGGGGCATACAATTCAGATTAGGAGCTTATGAAAATGAAAGACTGTCCACTGAGATGGGGACCAGTGCAGCTTACGTAGATCCAGGTCACAAGATCCCGGAAAAACTCTCCTCAGTCTGAGTGCTTCTCGGGGAGCAGAAGCCCCATTCATCTGGCATTAGGGGTGTAAAAAGCCTCACACTGACTGCGCAAGTCAGGCAAGCTCAGTATGCATTTGGCTAATACCTCTATTGTCGGACTCCTTATGTGACCGCTCTTCCAGCACAATGTGAAAGAATAGGACAGAGGAAGATACAGAATTAAAAAGAAAAAATAGATGAGATAGAAAGGGAAGACAAGGATAGAAGGAAATGGGATTTGCTGGTTGGTTCATGCTTGGAATGGATGTGAATCATGCACATACACACAAACAGCTTTAAACTTTTTTGCAGGCATACACATTGGCGTAATTGTGTGTGTCCTGTTAAGGGGAGTCTGAAATAAGACTTGGCTAGCACAACTTAATAAACCTGTCTGCAAAGCAAGGACACATACTGATAGATGCACTATTGCGGGCAGCACTATTAAAGTTAGTTAATAAGGAAGTTAAAGAATAAGTTAGATAAGGTGAAAGATGAAGAAAGAGATATGGTGAAACGGAACAAGCATGAGTTCTTTTGTGTCCCTATCACTCTGTTCGGTTCATTCCCCAAAGGGTCTTATTATACTTCGTCCTGGCTTCAACACAAAGGCAGGGTCTTTCTATCTCAGTCTATCCAGCTCCCCAGGAGAACATTCCAGACACAGCAAATCCATTTGTTTGTCAGCTAAAGCTAGACTAATCAGATATCATTCTCTCTCAGAAGCATACCACTGTGCAGATCGGACCAGTGTGTAAGTCATGCTGGCCCAGCGCTAAGATAAAATCTTTAGTCTTTCAGATCTTTAAATTTGTAAAAATCACTGCACATACAGTACCTTTAAAGAATGTAGTGTTAGAGAATAAAGTTCAAAAGTATATTTTGACAAATCTGTCATTTTTGTATGAGGGTAATGCTATGTGAAGCCATATCAAGCTGTCCGAAGAGTTCTCACCATCAAGACTTGCTCTGATGACTTCTGGGGTGTCCCTTGGTGTCTGGCTCCATGATGATGGCAATATTTTTAGCTGTGTGGGTTGCAGAATGAGGCCTTGGTGGCTCGTTATAGGGTGCTCTGCAGCTGCTTGATTAAAATGGGATATTGCACATTTTGTAGTTGGGTCAAGACCTAGGGCTAACTGTAGTGTTCCTCTAGTCCATTTTTTTTTTTCCTGAGCTCCTCTTGTTCGGGTGTGGCAGGGCATCTTATAGTTCCATACTGTACATTTGTAAAGCTAAATAAAAACAAACTACAACAAAAATAAAAAAAATAAACAAAGCAAACTAGGCTGTGTATGAAAAATCAAATGGTGCTGCTATAATAAAATTACATATATTGTGGGTGATGATCTGGAATTATGGGTGTATTCATAATAGGAAAGTTGTTTGGTCTACTTGTTTGGTCCGGACCAAATAGTGGACTTTATTTTTTACCTTTGGTGTTGTTTGCATTCCCTTTGTGCTTTTTGGACAATCATTTAAAAAACAAAGCCACATGGGTCATGGTCATTGCTCCCATTGGACAGAAATGACAGGGGCAGGGCAGAGCACAGACCTGGAAATAAAGATGGTGCTGTTAACACAGCTGACTATTAAGAATATCAAGAGCAGCTCATTCAGTGGCGGTTTTGTGATGCTACACTCATAATTTTGAGACAGCGTTGTTAAATGCATGAGACGCTCCGCCTTCCCTGACCCACAACAGCTTATTTTTTGTGGTGCAGTGTTAGCAATAGCAACACTGAAGGGCTAATATTACAGTGGCTCGTGAAGTCCAAAAAGGCGTATGTTTCTTGTTGGTTTGGTTCGATGTTGGTCTATATTCACATCAGAAGCGAACCGCACTAGAGTTCGGACCATCTCAAAAATTAGTCTCAGTCTGGTTGTTTGATACGCACCAGGGTTCACGGGAGTGTATTCACACCTGCATTAAAGGTCCGGACAAATTGGGGAAAACAAACTCTGGTCCGGTTCAGGTCAGGTGTGAATACAACCAAATCTTACCTTGTTTTTGAGGTTTCTAGATGCAAAACAGTTACTTTTCATGCAATTATAGTGAAAAACTTTGTTGAAAAGGTAAATTTGTTACAAATTATCTGTAACATTCCGATTAGGGCGTATATGACTATTATTTAAAAAAAAAGCTACATCTTCAAATTATTTTTCTTCCACTGAACAGCTGAAGATCACAGTTGTTTGTAAGTTTCCTCTCAAAGGCCCCTTCAATTGGCTGAGCATCAATAGGTGCAACAGGAATATATGCCTCTTAAACTATCAATTTTATTAAAAAAACATACATGTAATCCATATTTGGCAGGTCAATAATGATGAAAAAGGTTTTTAGCACATCATTATGCACTGTTGGGATTTTATTAGATAATGTGTGCAGTTGCTGCAAAGTATACACAACCACCACAAAAGAGAGACTGTACCTAATTTAAGATGAGCTGTTTGCTCAAATCATAGCATATTCTTAGCCAGTTTGTGGCATTACAGCTTAGGCTGTATATTAACAGAGCCATGACAATATTTCTTTAGCATAAAATGAGTCAGCAGATGATGATCAGTCTGTTCGTAGGTCCTTTGTGTTTCCTAATGTGAAAAAGAAAAGCTCCTTCTGGTTTCTGTAGAACCACATGCTTCAACACCAGAAAGTACAGGCTCTGTTAACCTTCAATGAAAACATGTTATTACACATACACAATGACACAGTACGATGCAGATTATGGGATGTGTCTAATTGCCCAGTAATTGCATACACGGAAGGCTTTGAGGTTGTGTTTCAAATGACCTTTTTAGTTATAGGAAGCTGAGACAGTTTAGGATAATGCACAGTGTCATAACATAAATTATACAGACTTAATTTTCCACGTATGTTAAATTAGGGACACTTAGGGAGCAGTTACAGAGGCAGTGTAATGTAGTTTGCTCCAAGTGCACAGAGATTACAGCAAACATGATTAAGCTATGAAATTGGACACACAAAGTTTTGCCAGAGGTGATGGAAGCTGGGTGTGTTGGTGCTTGTGAGAAGAACAACGATTGTGCAGGTTTTGACTAGACATGTACATACTTATGAAGTTTGAATTGATTTCAAGCACTCAAGACTCACAAGATAAACACAAAACTTAAGTGCAATTAGGATTTCAAGGATTTGATCATTCTAAAAGCACAGCAATACATGTCCCCGCTCAAGTAACCAACATTTTAACAGAATAAAGATACAACATATTTGCCATGTAAGTCAATAGATTTATTAACTGTTAATAATAAAAGATCAATTTAGACCAGTTTTATATATA
>JAUBOC010000078.1:12274286-12287838 GCA_032275365.1 Anablepsoides cearensis | reverse complement strand
GTGTGAATAAAGCATTAGATTCTAAAGATGTGGTGAGAGCAGCTGCGCAGGTGGGCCCCAATTGGATTTTTCGTCACAGGGCCCAAAATTCCTGGCGGCGCCCCTGCCTACGGGTAATGATTTTCTTTTTCAGACCAATCTACAATAAAGAACCAAAAGGAATGCGAGTAGAGTTGAGTTGAACTGAACCATGCGGAGGGAAATCAGCACCAGTGATTTGTTGTCATAACATTGTGATCATCATGCTGCGCAGATGTGTCTGAGTACGAGTTCAGATCAAATTTAGCTGTCTGGCTAGGCTCCTGAATCACACTTGCATATCTTGAAAGCAAAATGAAACCAGTCTCTCACTGATATACCAATCTAATATGTGTATTTTGAGGGAAAGCATCTGGACATTTTTTTTCTCAATGTAGTTCATTTTTTAAGAAGTTTTACGAGTGAGAAGTTTGCATTGAGGTTTTCAATGTTTTGTGTGCGCCGGCGTATGGATCCGTGTGCGCACACCGAAAGCACCCTTCATACCTAGCCTCTACATCTGGGCCAGTATGACTCACTGTCGTCTCTCTCTTCTCATTCCATTTCAGCTCCAGTTGTCAGAGTTCACAGTTCACCTCCATGTGCTCCAACTTCCTCATGCTCATTCTGACTTTTTATTTTCTCTCTCTCTCTCTCTCTCTCTCTCTGACACGCTATCTATATTCAATCAGCAACTTCTTCCCTCCCACCTGCCATTTTCTCTTTTTTTTCATTCCCATCACTTTACTTTTCCCTCCGGTGTTTTCTTACACCCTTTGAGCCACTGCCTGTCTGATGAATTAGTTAGTGTCAGAAATCTAATTTTCCATTTAAAAAAAAAAAAAGCTTACTTACATAAATTGGACAGAAAGTGTTTTCTTGCATATCCTGTTTGTAAAATCTTATTCAGCAAATCCTAGGTTAGCATATAACATGGGTAATTAGCATAAACAACTTAGTGAAGATAAATTCTGGAGTTGAAGTCCTCCCTGTTTTTGAAATTCAACTTTAGAAATTATTCTAGGCAGTGGTTTGAATTTTTATTAGCTTTTAATGCAAGTCAGGGACTTGTTGTTTGTTTTCCTTTTTTACCATTTCAGCTAGAAAGATGAAGATCCATTATTAAAATGTAGTGTTTCATTTCTGTTTTCACCCAATTTTGTCTGACACTCACTATCTACAATCAGTCAACTCTTTCTTCATGTCTCTTTGCCCTTTTGATCTCTTTCATTTTCCACACTTTACATTATTCTGCCTGTGTTCCATCCTGCCCCTCCTGAGCCCCCCGCCTGTCTGTCTTTTATGGTATGAATAATTGAGATGTATTGAGTTTGGCCAGCAGATGGTAAGATGGCCGTTATGGATCTGCCTGTGCTCTTTAGCAGCATGCAGTTGCTGAGTGACACCTGTCCAGTCACGGTCCACATGAGCTCTGCTGCAGCACAGGGAGCAGAGGGTGGCAAAGACGCGGTACGGCCAGTAACGCATCCCCCTCTAAAAGCCCCACTCCTGCGTAGGTGCAAATTGACAACACCTTCCGGCCCACTTGAATAAATGCCCACATGTGGAAACAGAGGGGAGTAAATATGAACAAGTCAGACTTCATCTCTTCTGTCTTCATTCTGCTTCACTCTGCTAAAACCATTCACTAAACCTACTGCCAAAATCTCCTCTAAGTCTTTTTGCTTACATCTCACACCAGATGCCCTAAATTTTCCACCAGTTTTCAAGCTGTTCTGTTAATGACTAATGCCAAACACATATTTAGAAAAAAGGAAACTTTGTTAAATTAATAAGTTTGGTTGTGTTTTGTTTTGTTTTTTTCCCAGACAGCCATGCAGAAGTACAAAGTAAAAAGACAGATGCTGGTTAATGAAAGTGAAGCTAGAGCTTAGCTTATAACACGCATAGCTAATTCTGATAAACATTTAGTGAATGACACCTTTGTGAAAGTAGTCTGAATAATCATTTCAAAGCAATTGTCTTTGGGTGGCTTTTGGTCAAAAACACACTATTTGAATTCAGAGTTTCTTATTTTAAAGCATTCGACTGAGTCTGCTTGAGCCATTACAGCTGCTGATCTTCTTAACCTGTCACAGAAAGGCAACAACTTGAGGTCGTTTTCATTTTAATTAGGGTACTGTACACAACGTACTGAAAGGAAGATCCAGGGTGCGGACCACACAACGGTTGGAACAAAAAGATTGCATTTCATTATAGGGAAAAAAAAAGGATTCACTTGGAAAAACCTCTGCAGCAGATAATACGCAAAGAACTCCAACCATGACAAACGTTAAAGCTCACACACTTGAGGGAGGAACAGAAATCAAATATAATAGCTGAGGCTGATAAAGTGGCAGCATATTTGTAGTAAAATGGTAGTAAAATGCTTTTTTCTCATTTCAAGTTTTACTGACAAAGTTTTATAGATTTTGGGAGCATTGTGATTTATTTTCAGGGGTTGCAGGGCCAGACTGAGATGGTCCATGCACTACTTTTGGTGTGTCTAAAAATCATGGTTATCTAACCATTACCTGCCTTTTTTGCCTAAAAAACATTTCATATTGGTTATCTTATTTTTCAGTAACTCCCTGTCATATTGGTGAAGAGGGTTTTTTTTGTTAGTTTGTTTTTTGTTTGTTTGTTTAGTTTTTGTGTGGAATCTGAGCTCTCATTTGTTTCCCCACATCCTTTATCTTCCACACTCCATTCAAACTCTTCTCACAACCTTCCTTCTAATTTCTAAGCAGTTTTTTTTAACAATCCAACTAATGAACTTTAGTTCTTCCAGCCTAAAGGCACAGCTTGTGGCATCACAGCCACTGTCACCCCCCAACCACAAAGGCCCCTAAAACCCATGCCTCCATAGTTTTCACCTCGACTCAGTGACCTCCCAGAGTCAGATGAGTTAACCTGAGCTTTCCACCACAGAGCCACAGTATGTTGCAAGGCTATGTAGCTGCTTTTATGTTTTTGTTCAAACCCAGTTGATCCCCTCACCCTCTCCCATTGGAGCTTCTTCTAATCCTTCCACAGCCCCTTTTTCTCATCCTGCAGCCACTTTTAGTCTCTCAAAGTTCATGCCCACATTTCTGTTTTTTACGCATTTCCTCCTTCCCTCTCACCTACTTTTTTTGTCCACCATTTTCTCACTTAGTCTGATCAAACTCTACTTCTGTAAAAGTACCCCTGCATTTCTGACTCAGCTTTATGTGGAAAAAAATGAAATGTGAATAAGCAACATCAGAATAAAGAAATCCCACAAATAATCATGCATCTTGTTCATGATTAGGCCTTGTCTTGTGTTTTTTTAGATCCAACCTAAACTGTGTATTTCTGTTTTTTTTATATAAGTAGCATCTTGCTGCAGTTACACAAAGAAAAGGAAAATAAGCATGCTCATATGATATCCTTTAGTTCACATTTCTTTTCTTGCGACATAAAATCTCCTCCATGTAAATTTCTTGTTGCATCACCTTAACGTGTCATCTTTGCTACTGCCTCCTTGGCACAATGTCTGTGTTTACATCCCACACAGAGGAAAACAAGATTATTGTGAAAAATCAAGCAGTAAATTAGATAACACTATATAAGCACATAAAAAGAAAAGCTAAAATCCACAGCCCCTAACATTGCATTTTTCAGTAATCTAATTTATCTTTCCCTTCTTACCATGTTTTGAATTACTACTGACAAATAATATTTAATAGTGACATATGAGGGGGATTTCCATTTGTGTTCTCATTGTGGATTTTTTCCTGACCTAAAAAAAAATAAAAAAACTCACTTCTGTTTTTCTTAACACAAAACGTTTTATTTGTATGTCCATGGAGACTTTTTTGCTTCAGTATATACCTATTTTTTTTTGCTGACTTTTAAAAAAATATTTATTTTCATAAAGCTTTAATTCATTCAGTTCAATTGACCTCAGAGCTCAGAGCACTGTGCATACAAAACAAATTGGTCAAATGCACAGGCAATTTATGACAACTCAATTCAAATCATTCAGTCACTAGAAGCAAAATGCCAGCTAAAACCTAAACGTTGTAAAAAAAAAAAAGAATGTAACAACTAAAAGTAGCAGAAGTAAACAAAAACTAGGGACAAAGATTTTCATTTAATTAATATGTCTCAACGTATTTTCATGGAGAAATGTTCATGAATTAAGTTATATGTTTTGAAAAATATAACTCTTGCAAACAACAAAATTCATTGCGACTATCGCTTGAATGACATAAACCTTTTGATTGACAAACAGCTAACGGAACAAAGTATACAGAAGTAGTTAGATTGCAAATACAATGCAAAAAAATATACATATAAAAAACAGTATGTAGAATTCACACAATATCTAATGGGATTATGATTTTGATGAAGTTTCATATGTATAGTTAAGTTGAGAAAAATGATTACTCGTGCATGTGTGTGCACTCTTGAAGAGCTATTGTGTGTTCATGTCATTGTAGTTTATGTCTATGTGTTCATGTGGCTGCATGACAAGGTCAGGGGACATTTTCCTTTTTGATACTCCATCTTTTATTAATCATATAGCCAGGAAGATGGCAGAGAGTGAAAGGCAGAGTGAGGGGGTGGGGGGGGGGGATGTAAGGATGTATTAGGGGTTAGGTAAAAGACACAAGATTAGAGCAGGAAAAGTTGAAAATCGCACCTGTGATTAACACAGAAAAGTAAGAAATATATGTAGCAAGGATGCACATTGTGAACAAATATCTCAATGTTGTTTGCGGAACACGTGCTTACCCTCTGAGCTTCCATTCTGTCTAACAGATGCTAACGTGTCACATACTGCCACTCCATTATACATTCACATAGCTGACCCTGATGTCCTCGTGTTTACACCCCTGGAATTAATGACACCGCCTCTAGTCCTTCAAAATAAACCTTCACTTCAGCCAAACACATCCACATACACAAATACACCACTTGGAAACTCTGGAAGGAGAAGTCAGTCAAAAAAATGACTGTACTGAAAACCACAGGGACAACACTACAGAGCAAGAGTACATTTACTCTCATGAATGTTTGTGCATTGGTTATAGAAATGATACTGCCAGCTTCACAAAGCAAACCATTCAATGCACCCAAACATATGCATGAATTACTAAGTAGTGCACCTGCAGCTCATAGAAGTAAAAGCTGCACATTTTATTTTTGTCAGATGTTGGCTTAATATTTCATGTGTGGCTTTGATGCTAAAACAAATGCTTTAAAAATGGCAAAATTTACTGTATTTCTTAGTTAAAAAATATCTATAACATCTAATTCTTTACTGCATTTTGCAAACCTAGATTCAACTGCATAAAGAGGTGTTGTGCTGTGTCCATGCAGCTTTCTCAAAAAAAAAAGTGTATTCTCCCTACAACAGGTCTGAACCTTTACAACAGGAGAAGCTTAAAGGAAAACTACGCTCAACAGAAACATGAGGCTCTGTTTGCCCGGAGGCTTGCAGTACTGAACAGACTTTGATGGGAACACTGGAGAATCCTCAACTCAGTAGGTCTCAATGGATATTTATTGGGATCAACTTTGCTTTCTTTTTTATTCCAATGCACTCAAGGCAAATCTGATTAAATGATTTGAAAATGATCCAAAATACAAATTGATGTCAATAATGTGAAGAGACATTAAAGTGTATTCCAATTAAGCAGACCGAATAAATAAAATTGATGAAGTGCAGTGCTGTGAAATCCCTGAAGCACAAAAACAAACTTACACCTCCCAAAAAATGTAATATGTATGTTTTTTATTTCTTAAATCAACAACTAATAAGTCAAAGTATTATATA
Organism: Anablepsoides cearensis; assembly: GCA_032275365.1. NCBI lineage: Eukaryota > Metazoa > Chordata > Actinopteri > Cyprinodontiformes > Rivulidae > Anablepsoides > Anablepsoides cearensis. The sequence goes on along the minus strand of JAUBOC010000078.1, from coordinate 12,282,014 downwards.
AAAGCCTAGCGTTCCTTGAAAAATAGCATTACATATAATATCATGCAATACTGCTTATGTCTTGTTCAGAGTATGTGCCCGAGATGGCTTTCAGCTACTACTATGTCTACTTTTAGCTCAGCATCTGTTTAATTTATTGAGTTATAGACACTTATGTGTTGACTAAGTTATTGCCATGGTGTCGAACCCAAAGCCCATGGGCCGATTTTTTGTTTTTTTGTATTATTATTTTTTATACCTAATATAGAAATACATTTTATATCAATTGTTAACTGTAATTTATGATTCAATGCAACAAAATAAAACTAATAATACTTGTCTGGTCCCTGAATTGTTGACCTTGAGTAACTGTGCCCCCCTGAGCAATTCATTGAATGTGTATTGTAATCTGTATAAATGTATCAAAATAAGCTAATGTTGAGCATAAACTCCATCTCCAATAACGTATGTTGATTATGTATGGAAACTCCCTGTCGGAAAGTGGGAAAGTTCCGAATTCAAGATAGCACCAACTTACCACAACTACACAGTGAGTAAGACTCTCTTTTACTATTTTTATAGTATTTCTGTATTATTTATTTTCACATTTAGTCGGTTGTACACATAGTACTTTTCAGTGTGTATAAGAGGACATGCAGGACACTGTTTGAATGCAGGAAATACCAGGTAGAGCTCAGTTTTTGTTTGTTAGCATCGCTCAGCAGTAGCAATGAGACAAGGAACGTAACCTTTCATGTTTAACAGAGTTAAAAGTTAAACACAAAGCATTAAAGTTAATTACAACTGACCACATGAACATCATGATGGCCCTCAGTGAAAATGAGTTTGACACCCCAAGAAAAAGCCTTTTCTAGGCTAATTGATTGGTAATCTGTTTTTTTTTTTTTTGTAATTAGTATTTAGGTTTTTAAACTATTTTCTTTATCAGAAACAACAAACTGGTATAAAATAACATTTCATTTGTTAATAATAAACTTATACACTATACATTCAGCTTCATTTGCACCATCTGTATATAAATAGTCTACCTATGCTCCACAGATGACTGTTGAGTTGCGAAAACAGCTTCAAACTAAATATGCAAAAGTGTAGAGGTTATTGCTTTTGCTAATGTAGTGTCCTTTTAAACCAGTAAACCAAAAGAAGAAAACAACTAATTATCTGGCTTTATTAATGCATTTTTTTATGAACAGATTTGTATAGAGTATGAAAAGGTGAGAGGTCTAACAGACAAATGGAACAACACAAGATCTAAGCATTTGATTAAGGAAGATATCAGATTGGGAGGACACAAGCTCTGTGAGAAAAAATATAGTTTCTCACAGCTTAGAAGGAACCGGTTTTACAGGAGAAACAAAAACTGAAAGACATAAAAATGATCAATTTAACCACATCCGCAAAATGTCAGCAGCATAAAGTTTATATCTGTAATCAATCTCAAGACTCTAAGTCATTCTTTAGTGTTTTATTTCAGCTGCCAACAAAGAAAATGACATCAAACGGAAATAAAAACTCAGATTGCTTTTATTTTGTCTTTAAGTCACATTGTAAAAGATCACCAGGGCAAATAAGTATCACAGTACATTCTTATTAGTTTTAGTCTTAAATAACTTGAAAGTTATGCAACAGTTGTGTGTAAATCTAAATAATTTCAGGGCTGATATAAATTCTTAATATTCCATTCTCCTAACAATGTCTCTAAGCACCAGACTTTGCAACAATTTAGCATTAAATGAATCAATAAATTGTGATGATTATGCCCAACATTTACAGTAGGGTTAGCATTATCTTTTTTCCTGTGATGATGTCAGTCTTGATTATTTAAGGATGCTTATTTACACGAAGAATAACAGCCGACACTATGCAAGATCCAAGCTGTGAGATTCTGCAGAGGTGACTGCCCACATTGACACACTCACTGTGTACATAGTGTTATTTCAACTGTCAGGTTGTTTCAGTTCATACCCTTTGAGGGAAGCAAATATTGCTAAAAAATGGAGGCTGCCACACTCTTCGATCTTTAAAACAGAGTCAACACTCTGTTCATTTGTTTCAGCACCAATAAAAGATCCCTTTACACAAGTATAAAATGCCTCATAAAGAGCCAAAGACCCAGAAAATGCAAGAAACAGTCATTGTCTATCCTGGACAGCTCCTGCATTTTATACTAATGCTGGGCTATTGAGCTTTTCATTGGGTTATTGAATTACATTGCAAATAACAAGGTCTTAAAACTCTCCTTAGGTCCATTAGCGTAATATGGCAGCAATTCTTTTGATGGTGTGTTTTACTATTAAATAAATAAAACAAAAAAAGATACCGTTTAAAATTCAATTGGTTTGCACTTTCATTTTTTACTCCTTTCATGTGAATAAAAACACTTGAAGTTGAAAACGATTCCATTTAAAGCTTAAAACCTTTAAGCATTTCCAACCCTCAAGCTCCTCCTCCAATGTTTTATCCTAATACCTCCACTTCACTGCATAAATGTATCATTACAGTATCATTATGGCTCTGGTATCCCCCAGCTTCCATTAACAGGGACTTAGGTACCATGTTATGTGGCTTCCTTAGTCCCATTATATTATTAAGTCATTATGAACCGGGACACAGAGAAAATAATACCCTTAATGGGAGCTACATTGGGAACTACTTAAGTTTATACTCCCCAACCTACCTACTTTCCTGCTTGTTTGTCTGCCAGTGGAGTCATGTTACATATTACACTATCAAATTCTCAGATCCTGAACAAAAAATGATTCACCATTAAATTATTTAAGTTGCCCCCCTCCCCACTCTTTTGTTATTTTTACACAGCATGAATATTGTTTTAACAGCAACAACTTACCCCAGAGTTAGGATACGCCGTCCAGCCCAGTTCTGCTGTGGCCACCCGTGTGTCCATCAATGTCTCTGCAGCAAAGAAAGGAAAAAGGAGGTTAGCTTAAAAAAAATCTATTTTTAGTATCCCTCTATAGAGATGACTTGCATTCAAGGCCCAGTGATCACTTGACACTATCATCTATGAGCAGAAAGGGGATGAAACCCCACAGTGATTCATTCGTCTCTGCTTCACTTCTGTTAAGACAAGAAACATGGAAACAAATCCTTGGCACTTTGCTGGAAGAAATGCCTGAGAGCCTCTGTCATGCTGTTAACTGCTGAGCTTTGTGCTGTGATCTCTCTGTGAACATGACTACAATATGCACATACTGGCATTGTTTGTGTGCACAAGTATGCATCTTTTTGCTATCACTTTTAGAACTAGAAGTGTGATTTCTTTTTGTGTTTGTCTTCATTTGAACGAGAAGCCATGGATGATTTTGCACATAGAAGAAAATAGCTTCAAAAATAAGCTGGTTCACTCTTAGTGTGGAAATTATCTGAAGGTTCAGTCTCAGCTCCTCTCACCGCTCAGACTTATAAAAAGTATACATACTTAGCACAAAAAAATAAGAAAATGTGTGTTTTGTTGATTTTTTTTGTTGTAACAATGCTTATTGGCAATACATCTTATACTGTTGGAAAGCCTGTTTATTTTCTCTTAAACAGTGCCACATTTGTTAGGAAAATGTGGATTGAGCAACAGAGTTTATATGTGGGTTGCACTCGTGAAAAAAATAGTCAAATCTCTGCCAATGCCAAACAGTTTATTCTGCATTTGATTCTTGTTTGGTGTTGTTTATTGAATTAGATGATTGAATTCTGAAGAAACAAATACACATTGGCAATTTAACAATTTATCCATTTAACAAACAAGGACCTATGTAGCATGTGGAAGAACCATACACAGCCACAACAGTCTGGCCCCTCCTCCTCCTCATGCTGCTCACCAGCTTGGTCACACACTGCTGTGGCATGGCATTCTAACCTAAACTACAGTGCAGTTGAATGGGTCACTCTGGAACAAACAGCACACACAAGATGACCCCACAAGTTTTCAATAAGGTTGAGGTCAGGACCACAGGCAGCCCATTCAATCATCTTCACTCCCAAATTCTGGTTTCAGTGGGGGTAAGCATTGTCCTCTTAGAAGAGTTTGGTCACAAACTGTGAATATATAGGATTGCTATAGGTTGCCCAAGAATGCTGACAATAAGGGCCAATCAGGCACCTGATTGTCAGCATCTGGGACAGCAGAAACTCAAAATCAGAGTCAATAGCAGAATAAACCTGCATTCTCAACTATGTTGCTCAACCCACAAATGCATTTTTTTATCATAGGTGGCACCATTTAAGAGGAAAACAAACTGTGTTCCAATGGTATAATGCTATATTCAGACCAAACGCGTTGCGCGCCTCCAAAAATCTCAAAACGCACGCCTCCCGACGCTCGTGTCCAGTGGGGACAGACGCATTTGATGTGAACGTGGACGCGCGTCTGAGAGGAGGAGCCTTTTTAACCGTAGTTTTGATAACTTACCAGACGGGCCGACTTCCTCACTAATCGTACTCCAGGTAAAGTCCTTTTTGTTTCTATCATGATAACGGAGACTGAAATGATCGTAAATCGTCAAACTATCAGTTTTTCCTCCATTGTTTTTGTGATCCGATTTCCCGGGCTTCCGATATTTCCGGCTCGTCACCAGCACGTCACTGAGCGGAGTCTCTCTGATTGGTTGATGCGGCGCGTCGAGCGTCAAAAGTTCAGATTTTCCAATTTCTGCGTCGGCTGCTTTGGACCTGCCACACACACGGAAAACTCTCCTACCGCGTGCACCGCTTCGTACCGCGCTGCTCAAAACGCGCCAGAAGCGCTGCTAGACGCCCCTAGACGCACGTCCACCATTGACTTTGCATGTAAACCAGATGCTCCTGACGCTCAAAACGCGTTTGGTCTGAATTTACCTTAAGATTTACTGCCAAGATGCAATCTTACAACCAATAATTAATTGTCCAAACATAAATGTTCTTACTTTTTGTACTACATTTACATTTAAAAGACACAATATGCATGTGAGAATGTTGATAATGGTGGAGCAGATGTGTTTCACTGAAATTTGTTCATTATTTGCACCAAAATCAACAATGTATGCAAATATAGAGTACATAATAAAGTGTAAAAAGAGAAAAAGGTACAATTTATGTTGGGTCTATATTAAACTAAGAGACATAGCAGACCTCTATGCAATACAGAAACACAAAAGGTACAGTCTTTCGTGCTAATCCTCAGTGTCATAACACTGACAGATAACTCTGGCAGTTTACACAATAAGTTTCTGCTCTGTTTTGATGGCACTGTGCCTTGTGGGTACACAGAAATCATAGAGTCTGATATTAAACTCGAGCAAAGAGGCGACAAATGTGATGCTTAGCACAGGATATACTCACTCTACCTTTTTGTCACAGTCTAACTAAATTCTAAAGAAAAGGCAGAGAAGTACATGGCAATGGGAAGTTTTATCTGTAACAGGGAGTTTACTCTTTGCCCTAAATGATTCATTTCACAGAGACTGAAGGAATTAATCAAAATTTTACATCTTGCATGCCAAAACATGCCCTCTGTCTTGCTTGTTTTCCCAGACAGATAAAACTGGGTGGCAGAAGGAAGACTAGTATGCCTGGGTGGTGATCTGTAGTAGATAAGCAAGGTGCTTTGGGAAATGTTCTGAGGAACCACGGTTGCGGGTGATTTTGGTTTGGACAACGTCCACTTTCTGAGCCAACAGTTGGCTATGGCAGCCAGCATGTGTTCTTGATAAGGAAGAAATCCCACTGATAAAATTCAAAGACACAACCCTGCTCTGTATTCAGATTTCAAGATTTCAGAGCTACCTACCTCAACAGACATGAAACATTTTGGAATTTCACGTGTCAATCAAGTGTGTATCTGAAATGTAGGTAATCAATCACAAAATATCTAAAAATACTGTCACCAACAATGCTGTAGAAATGCTACAGCTTGAACAGTTTGCACTGGCAAATCTTAAAGAATTCTATATTCAAATGAGAAAAACTGATGGCATTGTGAAGGTTTATTAAGTACTATTTGCATTAACTTATTTTCTTTTTTCAACTGGAGATGCTTTAATGTGGCAGTAATCCATTTTAATTGTGGTTCTAGTCAGACTAGCTGTTAGTTTGTCAAAACGCAATCTGCAATACAGAATATATAAACTGTTTATAGCCCTTTTTTTCAGAGTTTATAATATCTGAATCGCCCCTTAAAAGTAAAGCAAATTTGTGGAAATTCTAAAGGAGAAAGACACATTGTCCATTACTTTTCTTGATTTTGTGACAAATTATCTACAGACATCAGCCAATTAACAAGGATAATGGAACACACACACATGCTTGCATATATGTTTGTATAAACTGCTCCAAAACACACATGCTACACATGTACCAGCCAATGCAGAGAACAAATTTCTATGTACACCTACAGTGACATCCTTGTTCACACTCGACTTCCATCAGAGTATTTCAATTTCCTTAAGCTCAGCCTTGCCCTGTCTCGTTTCCACAGTCAGCCAGCTCCAGCCTGCCTGCCTCCTTGCCTCCCTGCCTTCTTGTAAGACTTGCTGTCAGCTGGTGAGATAGGAGCATGAAACAGCTCTCAGCGCCAGCCAGCATTGTGGGGACTGCCAACCCTTTCTCTGGGGAAATCACAGAAGCTTTAGTCAAATCACACGGGCACTTGGTAGGCCATTTTTCCATTTCCTTTAAAATGGGGTGGGGGGACAAAATAAAAAGACAATATGGGTTGGGGACAAAAAAGGCCAGAGACCCTTGGGATGGGAGGATGAGCTGTGTCATGTGACCTAATGCCTACCATTAGGAGAATATGAAAGTAGCTGATGAGTAAATGGAGTATACTAAGTGGTGATTAGCAGTGAGGTGGGGCTCATGAAGCCATCATGCCGCAGCCACCACACCTGTACACTGGATCTGGGGATTTGGAAAATGTCCCATGTGTATCTGTGCGAGTTTACATCTGATGACTTGTAGGCCCTTTTTAATAACTCAATTATAGATCTGAAAAATGTCATTTCAAAATGAGTTAAATAAATAAGACAATACTATTTTTATTACACTTACATTCTTACATTCTTAACACATAATCTGAATGCTACAAATTGAACAAAATTTTTTCTTTTTTTTTTCTTTCATTAGCTATTACAGTCAACACAGTTGGGTTGTCTGTCTGTCAGCAGATCATCACATAAACCATTGGATAAATTATTAAAACATTAAGAAAGTAATTACAAATACATCTACAACTGACTGGAAACTGGAGTTAACCCAAATTAGGTGGTTACAACAGGTAATGTACCTTTGTAAGCACACAAATGACATTTACTCTAAATTACATATATTGAGGTTTTTTGTTCGGTAGTAATCAAGTGCCACCCCAAACACATACTTCAAACAATCAACAGATATTTTAAGAAATGGATGTGACAACCAGGAAATTCAAAAACTTGTTGTATTTAATTTCTCCTAACTACATGGTCATTGTTTATTAGTACTGATTTGTGTGATTCAGACAAGCATTTTAATCTTGATGTTGTGGTGGTATTAACACAGAACCTTAGCTTTCCTCTGTACTTTGTCTTACTGCTATATTACTGCTATTTTAGGCTATTAGTTACTTTAGTTCTAGCTTGATAACCAAATCTAATTTGCCCATATTCCTGAGATGTGGTCAAACAACTATAGATAGATAGATAGATAGATAGATAGATAGATAGATAGATAGATAGATAGATAGATAGATAGATAGATAGA
>JAUBOC010000078.1:12239729-12254780 GCA_032275365.1 Anablepsoides cearensis | reverse complement strand
ATTATAGAATATTTATGTTTTGTGCATCAGGCACATAGTTCAATTCTGTACAACCATCAAATAACTATGTTACCTTCAGTTGTTATGAAAATGCTGTACATATTGAGAATAAAACGGACTCTAAATGCCTTGAAATTGGTCTCTGTCTCTTTAAGAGCCTCCTTCCGTTGCTGACACTCCCATTTTAGCATGTCTTCACAACAGATCTTCAGGGGAGGGATGTTCTGTGGGGCAGGAGCTCGGCTTCAGACTCAGATCCAGGGAGGAGTTTTGTACAAATAGGTGGAGCTTCATACCAGCAAGTGTTCAGGCAGCTCCACATGGCTACCACAGAAGAGTCAAGAATTTATCAAACATGCATGTATGAGTCAAAACAACACTCTGTATAATTTTTTTTTGAGTATACTTGATATGAAGCTCTTAAAAGTAGATTTTGCATGATACAGCCCCTTTAATCTTTCAGTTGTGACAATCGTTTTAGACTCTTCAAAAAATGTTAGTGGATATGCTGCATGTTGCATTTCCTTGTATAAAATGAAGGTCAGACAGACACATTAAAATAAAACAGCTATTAATTATAAACTATCAACAGCACTGGTTTACACTATAATTACCTTCCTAACAGCCTCTTGTCAAGTGGCGAAGTCTCACATTTGTGTCAAAATAAGGGTTGTTTCGGAACATACAAAATATTATGCTTTAAAAAATCATACTTTACATACAAAAAAACTAACCTAAACTGAAGAAAATGTCTCATCTAAAGATTTAAAAACTGTTTTAAACTGAAAATTAAACTTCAACTTTTTATATTTATCTATCTTCATGCAACTTTATCTTGATAAAGTTAAGTTTTCAATTAGCTAGTTAAGCATTTCAGGAAAGAAACATTTTTATTAATTATTATTTTACCTCTTTTAGTAGTTAGCAGCACAACACAAGCAGGACGTTGCTGTGGTTAAAGTGCGAATGGAGCAGGTGCTGATGGAGGAGCTTAGTCGCTGGCAGGCAGACTTCATTGCAGCTCGACAAAGCAACCCTGTTTATCTCTTGTAAAAAGCTTTTGTACTAAAAGCTAACCAGTGGCTGGCAAGGACCTTGTTGTTAATGGCCAGATGTGAGAGTGGTATCAGCCATTTATTTTAACTATATATGAATCACTCAATGTAGGTTTAAGCTGCATTTTTAAAACTACAACATTTTTTGTCTCCTTTTCAATTAATACTCGGTTGGATACATTTGATAAAATGCTGTGACCAGTCAATATTGATCAGTTAAACAGTTTCTACAGCTGAGCCTGAAGTTTTAGCATAACCATCTGATCAGCAGAGCGCAACTTCTTAGAAAACTGGTCAACAGTATTCATCACAGAAAAGAAAAAAAAAAGTCCTCAGATACTATCTTCCTCTTCCTTTTGTTATTTTCTGACCTGGCCTTTTCTTTGTGTTCACGTTTCGTCTGCTAATCCCTGTCTTTCATGCCAACAGGAACGAGCGGATTAGGACTGGAGAAGTATTCACAGAACACACACACCTCTAACGCTGCAGCATTTCCTCTTTAATGCACCAACTACTAAAACAACTTTCTGTTTGTGCTGTATGTGTATGTGTGGAGCATATGTGCATCAATATGGAATATCCAAGAATAAAAAAGGTGCAAAATGTATGTGGGCAGTGCTTTACCATATAATAAAGCTAAATGTGAACACTCCATCATTACTTCCTCTAATGTTATTTAAATCAGTCAAGCATGTTTGGAGTTGCGCAAAACACATGTAAATGCACATTTAAATGCACCGTGTTCCCATAATACAATGACAAACACTTATTTCTTGGAGAGTTTCCAAACTTTAAGCTTAATAATGACAAACAGTTTTTTATTAAGGCTGAAGGAACAGATACGTATGCTGGGCTGCATAAACATACACAGACATGCGTTCATCAGCACATGATTGATTTATAATTGCCTGTCGCTGAACACAAAGTAGCAATACATATCACTCACCACCACCCCCCCACCCCCAAACTTTGAACTTAACATAACCTAAAAAAATAGTCTTCAGTTTTATACTTAAATAAACTTATCTTGTCTCCACAACACAAATAACTCCCCACTGTATGACTGTGTAAACAGACTAAAATTATGTTTCCCAAGTTAGGAAGAACAATGACACACACATAATTTAAGTACACAAGCACACACTTCCTTTGTCTTCTTCCCCCTCTTTTTCTTCCTTTGTTTTCTATTACGCCCAAGCGTAGACATGACAGGGAATTTTCAGAAACTTTACAACAGAATAAACACACCTGTTTAGAACAGACCTGTGCGTCACACGGTCTAAATGGAGTTAGTTTTTAATTCCTTTCACCCTCCTTTGTTGGTTTTTTGGGGCTTGCTTCATCTGTGGGCAGAGCATAGACCAGGCAAGCTGCAAACACACGCAAGCTGCACTATCACTCCCCGCTAAGCCTTTGTGGGACTGAAATGGCAAAGTGAGCAGTCTTTCACAGATGATGGGGAGAAGACTGGCAGCATCTAATAAAATGGTATTAGACCATCCAATCTGTCTTATTTATTTAGGACTGACGCCTCTGCATTCCATGTCATTGCAAATGGTTGGAGGTATAGAGTCTCTTTTTTTTCAAATTGCCTGCAAAGGCATGCTCTGTACAAGAGAAAAATGACGCCCTCTCAGGTAACTATCACATGCTTGATGAGACACAGATGAACCCGAGCAGCCTTTTTTATGGCTTGGTTTGCCTGCTACTTCTAATAATGATCAGTTGTTTACATTTACACTCCAAAATTGCAACATTCTGATAAATAAGTTATTTCATAAAACTAGTGACTGGAAGTTAACCATGAGGCAACTCAGAAATAAGCAAATGTACAAAAACACACATACAGAAGTCATGCAGTTTACATTGCCACTGCTGAAAAAATGTTTACACCATCTTGAAAAAATAAAAATATAACTAAATACCAAAACTAATAGCAACATTTCACAACAAAAGCAATCATAATACGCCAACGTACAAATGATTTACATTTATTTCAAAACTTGACTATTGTGGCTGAGCTTATCTGGTCCTATCCTACACGGTTTCCCTTTTGTAATTTACAGAATCCTACTGCTGCAACAGATCTTTATCAGTTGAGCGGTGGGAAAGCTCGCACAGCTCAGACCAAACAATGGTTTTGCCTTACGTGTCAAGCCAACGCAAGGCAGAGCAGCATTTAATTAACATTCAGAATTGTGCCCTGAAGGCTGTCTCAAATTACTGGAGGCCTCATCCACAACTGATTATGTTGCAATGATGAGGTTAATGATGCTAAATATTTGGTTGCTTGGCAAACAGGAACAACGTGGATGCTGCAGGCTTGGTGTTGCCCCTGGTTACCTCATATTTACATGTGAGTGATCATGTATATCGACACTACAACTCCTTTATGTGACCATAACAAAACCACAGGCTTCTTTGGTGCAGGCTATTTATTCATTTTCTCTCCAAAAATATTTAGAAAACTAACAAATAAAGTATACTGTAATACTGCTATGTAAAAAAATAAAAATAAAAAATAAATCCCATAATAATCCCACAGTTGCATGTTAGGACATATTATAAATCCATGTTTTTGCATAATTCAAAATTATGATAAAAAGTAACACTAAGTTGATGAGCCACTCACACAAAGCGGGTTCAGCCGAAGCCTGAAGAATAATGGGCTGCACCAGAGTCAAAAGCAAAGACACACACATGCATGCATACACACACACACACTTGTGGGCAAGGCACTTTTAAGCCCACCACACTCAGGGCATATTATTTTGCTTCACTGAGCTCACTTGACTCTCTGCCAGAATAACTGTAAAAGTCACAGCCCTTTCTTCCCTACTTCTGTTTACACGGCTGTCCTCGGCATTTTGGCAAATAATAAATGCAAACCAGAACCCAGAGATCTGTCCACTGAAAAGCACCAGAATCGATACAATTGTTAAAGGTAAGTAGTGCAGGGGAAGACGAACCTAGCTTGGAGGATCTGCAGACAGTGTATAAGGCAGTGTATAAGACTGAGTTGGAGAAACTAGGTTTTCTGTCTGTGTTGCAGGAGAGGCTGACTTTCAGATTTAGAAAGATTTTCAAGACATACAAGCAAAGCAGGTAATTCAAAGAACAATGCAACAAAGACTAGTGGAAGGACTCAGCCTTTTAAATCAGCTGTCATTACTAACAGCTGTGCTCAACCAGATTTGATGCTCCCTCACTTGCAGAGACAAGAGGGACAGACAGGGGGAGCCACAAACACAGATCCTAACAGTCCTGACTTTTCCCTTGTAGTTCCATCCTTCCCTCTTTCCTTTTTTAACTTCAGATCTTCCAATTAAAAAGAACACAGTTTATGACAACCATGAAGCATAATTGGCTTTGACTTATTAACAAATTGTCTAAAACAGAGCGTTCAGTTTAACAAAGCACCGAGCCATCAGGTACAGAAGATGGAATTTGTAAAGATAACGGCTGTAAGACAACAAAAACAATCCTTCTAATAGATAAAAAGACAAAGAGGCACGCAGAAATCCAAGAGCCATTAAATCTGATGCAGGCCAGGAAAAATGGGGTGTGCAATGGCCTATTTCTGTAGGCTCTACATCTCATCAGAAGCTCTCACTTCGGTCCTCATGGTGTGTGATTTATTTGGCCTTAAAATCCCACTTGTCTTTAACATCAGGCGAGTGCAAGTGTGCCTGTGTGCAAGCCTGGCTGTGCAAACCTTCTCTATCGAGGTATTCCATCATTTAAATGCACCTTGCCCATTTGTCACACAGATGAGCCACAGGTGCTGCAGTGGTTTCCTGAACACTTGGGAAATCATAATGAAACCAGAAAAAGAAACAGTTGTATTCTTAATTTCTTTTTGAATACAGAAATTAAAATAATTTATCAAAGCGTTGTTATGACTCGAAATTCTGGGAAATATCCAGGTCAGCCAGATAGGTTCACTGAGGACTGGAGGCATGTATAAGGGCAACTATTAGGGTGTAACAACCCACTTAACCAAAGTTTCCCCCATAAGACCTAGATTAAAAGCACTTTTGCTAAAGGGAAAAGAAAAATCTAATTCTAGCAGACAACTGTTAATGACGAGACAAGAAAAAGTCCTTTATTTGATCAAATGCTTTAATTATCAGTAGGTTTTTAAAAGGAGAAGAGGTCTTGATTCACCATAGTGTTACCTATTTTATTCTGTTACAAGTTTTATTTGGAAAGGGTCAAAGTGGGCTGAAGTCTTCCAGGGCTGAGGGTAAAGAAAATAAACACTCTGGACATTGTTCATTGTCAGTCATCAGTCATCATGCCAAAATTGTGAAATGTCAATTCTATAACTTCAGTTTGTAAAAACTGATTTTTCATCGATGGTAAATTGTCCATGTGGGTATTCCATATATTATCAATTTGAAAGCATATATGATGTCTATCTTCAATTTAAACCTTTTAAATTTTGGAAAGGTTAGACCGAGGCAACAGTCAATTCTATTTTTTTTTTGCAAAAATCTGATTATTTAGCTTGGACGTTCACATTATATTTTAAATGCAACCTCCATAAGACTCCTTCACTCCTGCGATCCACATGTGCAGAAGATGACATGACATCGCATTCAGCACACAGAAGTAAACATGGATGCTACGTGGTAGCATGTTGATTCTGAAGTTCAGGGCTGAATAAATATTTAGCTACCTGACATGCTTGTTTAGTTCACTTTTTACAACTGAACTGTCCTCTTCTGTCTCCAGGTGTAGCATTTTATTTTTGGAAGGCAACATGCTAAAAGAAAAGTATTGATATATTTAGTATCATTACAGTCCACGATGGATGTTGGACATTACCATCATATGTTTCTGTAGTAGGGCTGCCACAAACGATTATTTTTATAGTCGACTAATCACCGATTATTTTTTTCGATTAGTCGACTAATCGGATCATACGTTAATTGAATATAAAACATAAAACTTTTCGCGACAGAATGCAGCTGCTAATATATAACCATTGTTAGATTTTAGCTACATGCTAACTAAAAATAATTGCAGTGGAAGGCAAGTTCTGCGTTGCAGATATTGCATTGTACAGGTTAAATGAGGTACACTTATATACAGCAAAGAGTATTTTTCATTTTGTTTTGTGATGACATACTAAGCAAGAGCAGAATGTGTTTGGTTATTAATCTTGTTAGCCTGGAAATGTTTTTCTCATTTCAAGTCTTACCAAGCGCAATTGTCTTACTGCACTGGCACATTATTTAACTTAATTTGACAATTTGACAGGTTTTTTTTCTTTGTTGCTGTTGGGCGGCTTTTTTTTCCAGTTTGCGGACTGGGTATTGAAACTAGGCATCAAAATTTAAAAGAACGAACAATTCCGGGAGAATTGAAACATTAGTCCCCGTTCCAATCGATACTCGATGCCCAACCCTATTCAGGACATGGAAAATTTAAAGACACTGAATGAAATCTAATTTAACATAGCCAAAAATATATAGACAATAGCTTAAAACATATTGTACGATAGATTAAGGCTTAAGTTTTCTTAATTGTATATTTTCTGTTTCAACTTGTTGATATTGATCTTACAAGTAGAACCTGACTTAACTGCATTAATACTTTTGTTATTTAATATGGAAACAATAAAAATGTGTTAATATTGATTGTACCTGCTGTGGTTACTACAGTACAAAGGGAAAAGCTTTCTCATATAGGTCAAACGTGCACTCGGGTATTAGCAACACATTTGGCAGGTTCATTAGAGTACATATATTGTGACAAATCAGCATATTAACACAAACAGGAAAAGCATGAACACACTTCAGCAGGCCAGAAGTTCTGAACACAGAACTTTTCCACTGCGAGGATGATTTGTTGATGTTAACTTGCCCTGCTCTTTTCAGTGATGACCTGTCCATTTCAGATACACTATCAGAACAGGAAACATTGATTTAATATTTGTCTACCCTGTGGTCTGAACTGCGAGACGGGAAATGAGTTGCAGTGTCCGCCAATCACTTTCGATAATGGAGATTTTATTAGAAACAAGGCTGGAGCTGCTAGCCAGAGCCAATTAATTCTGCAGGGTGTGAAGGAAAATGAAAAAGATGAAAATAAAAATAAATAAATAAAACAACAAAGAAAATGGAATTAGTTGTGAATATATTTAAATTAAATTTTGTGTATTCCAAAACACATTTATATCTGAATCCAAATTGTGGTGGTAAAAGCAACAGTTTAAATCTAAAGTTTACCTTTTCTTATAGTATGGCAGTGTAAAATATGTGTGCTGGCCTACAGATCAGACATCCAGGCTCAACCAGATGGCCCTCACTAAGCAGCCTTCCTCTCTGTCAACCCTACCACTAATTAGGATGTTTACATAGGGGCTGCAGGTAACCGCGTGCACATTTAAAGACACCCAAAAGGAACAGAGAGATTAGTGCGACTCCATTTAAAATTGTGCAGCAACATCTAATTTAGGTGTGCGATCTGATATTGCAGGATGTTAAGAAACCTTCAACAGTTTAGGCAAATTACACAAAGGCTTTTAAGAATTCTATGAATTAACTTTGCGGAAACAGGATAAAGCAGTTTCAGATCAAAGACACAGTTTTATCCAAAGTCTAATTTAAAACATGTCTTGACGATTTTAGTATAATATTTTTTTATAATTTTTATCCCTGGACAAGATGTTTTTTCTTTTTTTTTTTTTCAAGAATTTTGAAAGAATCGCCTGACTCATTTTCCTGTCCCACATCTACACCTGAAGCTTTATAATAGCTATTTGATGAGAATTACACTGCCTCATCTCCTCTCTGATAAATCACTGCCCTCAATTTCTCTATGGGTGACCTGTTCTTTTTTCCTATCAATCTTAACTTATGCTACCACTTATTTCCCACCCCTCAGTTTTCTATCAAAATGTTCCATATCTCTTTTCGTTTCTCAATAAATTAAACTGAATTTCCCCCAATGCCACATCACATCCACATTCCTTTTGTGTTGTTCACTGTGAACTACAAATGCACGGCTGAAGAAAAGCAGGGGTGCGCAACAGGGGTTTACGAAATATTTGTCATACGGGCAGAACTGGACCAGATGGGAACTGGGCCAACAAGCTTTTTTTTTTTTTTTCCTTTGCAATAATGCCATCCTGTTAACAAAATATCTGTCAACAGACACAGTTGATGTCTATCTCTGCGTGTGAGACAAATGCATATGTCAAAAAGCGAGCAGCTGTAATTTGTAACTAAAGATACTGTAACCAACTCATCATAGATCTTTTTATTATGTGTTTGTGTGTGTCAAGCGAGAGAGAGAGAGAGAGAGAGAGAGAGAGAGAGAGAGAGAGAGAGAGAGAGAGAGAGAGAGAGAGAGAGAGAGAGAGTTTCTGTGAGTGATTGTTCTTTGATGCTGTGCTACGCCGCACAATACATCTTCTGTTATGGCAGGGTGACTGGTCAGGCCCCATTCTAGATGGCGGTGTGGTGTAAATCAGAGTTGATTTGGCTGCCTGCCACAAATGTGTCATCTTCCCTACGTCCAATGAGGATCCAACAAATATCATCCAATGTCAGACACATCGCACTTCATAGATCTTGCAGATGGCTCTCCCTGACTTTGTAAGATTCAACAGGTCTTCTGGTGGTGCCCCCCAGCATGTGCCTTCTCTAGATTTGCCACAAGACAATGTCATCCCTCTTCCGTTGGCCTGTCAAACAAGGCTGTCACAGTCTTTCGACGGGATCAAAAGCCCAGATGGCTAGAGACAGTTAGACGGAGAAGAAAGCGCCCAGTATAAACTGGAATGAAATCGGGTGATGCTGTGAACTGGGTTTAAAAATCTGATTGTACTGCAAGAACACAGCAATCATGTATGAACAGCTGAAACAATTCTAAAGTTAGATACAGAAAAAGGAGAAAGAGTAAAAAAAAGGAAAATCTCAGTCTAAACTATACTTTATAACCATTTCTAGAAAATAAAGCAAAATAATTAAATATGTTGGTTAGTGTGGGGAGCATTTTTTTTCTCTATAAACATTGCATGTTTTTATGACTATAGGGTGCATCAAAAGATTTGTCTTCATTCACTAATTTTTCAAACCTTCCTTAACCTGTCCAAGGTTGTGAAAGCACTGAGCCCTGTCCCAGCTGTCATCAAGTATAATGCAGGGTACACGCTTGATAGTTTGTCATTACAGGTCAGACATAAAGATAGTGATGCATGCAATCCTTTGATCAATTTAGTATCACCTTATAATGTAATGTGCATATTTCTGATTCTGACTCCAAAGCTGCAAGCTGAAATGTCGATCTCTCCGTGAGCTGACAATGTAAACCATCCCACTGCCATGCTGCCTGCTTCTACTAATTAGGATTAATTAAAAACAGCTTTTTCAAATTTTGGAAGACTAAGTTTAAAGCCCAAATTAGGTTAGGTTTACTGCCTTTCACTTTCAAGCAACAAATCAACATTTACTAGAAATCTGCTTTGATTTATTTGCCATTTTAAAAGTGCTTTAACAGTTCCCTTTAACAACTTAAGGGGGTGGTGGGTATTATGTCTTTTCCAGGCACATGGTTCAATTATATACCACAATCAAATGTTAACTTTAGTTATAAAAATGCTTTATATGTCAAAAACACTTTTTGACTTTGCATCATAGCTGATTTAAACACCTTAAAATTGGACTCTGTCTCTTTAAGAACCTCTACTGATCAGCATAGGTTAGAGTGAACTCTTGTGTTAGGTATTTGCCAGGTGCTTATTCTTGTAACCTCTGTAGCACGAGAGCTCCATGAACAGGCATTAAGCTAGAGGAACGTCTTTGGTTTTCTGATGCCTTCTTTCAGCAGGTGACACCTCACGATCTTGGGTTTGTTGAGAGTTGTTTTTTTTTTACACTACATAAATTCTATAAACTTCATAAGCAGTGTACGGTTGACCATGGTCTCCAAAAATTATTATCCTTTATTGTAATAATTTCCAGCAAAATCTATTATCATGACAGGCCTAAAGCAAGCGTTTAGGCAGCTCTAAATGGCTACCACAGGAGATTCAAGGATTTTTCAAACATGCATGAATGATAAAAGCAGCACTCTAGGTATGTTTTTGATGAGGGAATGACATTAAAACAAACTGTCATGGACCACATCAGCAAGTTCTGTTAAATTAATTTAGAACCCACACAAAATAATAAAATAGAGGAATTATATTCAGATGTGGTTGTTATATAGCCTGAATGTTATGCTAATAATTAGGGATGGACAATATTTTAATAACAATACACTAATTTAAACACTTGATTAATATCAATAGAAGATTTGCCCAATTAGTTGATCATTCCACTGAACTCCAACCCAGAACCACATGGCATGCTGGGAGATGAAGGCAAAGAAAAGGCTTTAGCTGCTTGACCTTTCATGGCCCAGCTAAGCAAGGTGGGTGGCATCAACTAACTCACTCATTCTTTGATAAGCGAGCAACAACCTGTTGAGTAACGCATGGTAGCAGTTTCATGTTTTGCCACCATGCCTCATAACTGCTTCAAAATAAAAAAAGAACGACATGAAGTAAAAGAAGAAAATGAGTGCAACAGCTTGTAAGGAAATTGTGAATAAAAGAGCAAAGGTCACATCACTGGTTTGGCAGTTTTAATCAACTTGTTTTTTCTCCTGGTGCTTACTATAAATAGGTAAATCCAAAAAAACTAATCAATAATTATCAATATTGACTGATATGAAACACTTGTATTGTGATACATTTTTCAGACAAATCTTGTCCTATGAACAATACTGCAATATTTTGGTAATAAAGTAAAGAAAGATTAGAGTTCAAGTGACAAAAGTTTTCCAAAATGGACATTTATGATTTTTATATACTGTGTGTATACAATGTGTAAAGTGTGCTAAACAAAATTAGACATATTAGTTATTACAGTGAATTTAAAAAAAAAAAACATGATCTCTTTTAAACAAACATCTGCTGCTTCAAAAGAAAGAAAGAAAAAACATTGCCATAAACGGTTAATAAGGAGCTGTCAGTGTTTCCTACCAGCACTGAATGGGTGAAAGAAAGTCTGTGGCAACTTTTATTCTCAAGGAAATAAAGATATTTAGCTGTAGAAAGAATTACAGCTTTTATGAACTGTTGAAGCCCTTGCAGCCACAGTGTAAGTAGACCTAGAATAGAAAGTTCACTTTACAGAACCAGCTAAAGCTGCGATTCGGAGCCAAACTAAACACATTATTCTTTCCCAACTATAAGTAGACTATGTCTACATGCCAAGAAGCTTCACCCCTTTATTCCTGCTCTTTTCCGTCTAGTTTAATCTAACTTCTCCAACTATAGCGTCTCTTTTCATTGATCACACAGTGCATGCATATTAAACGACCGGCCGCACCCTAACAGTCAGAATCAGCTCATTCAGTCTTTGACAGAGATCACACAGGCTTCTCTGACCTCACTTTTCTGAAACTGCAGTTGCAGATTCATGAAGAAATTTTGTGAAGTTGTTCAATCATTGAGTTCATAACAGTTGTAACAGATAAAAAACCTACTGATAAGATTAACAAGGGTAAAGTGGAATGGTATTTTACCAAGATAACAATCACCGTGTCAACAATTTGAACCTCTTTTAACCTTGTATCTAATTGAAACTCTGCATGGTTGTCTTTGTGTTCTATGTCTGCTTTGTGTGCTTTCAATTGTGTAACTTCACCAGTGACTTGGATCACATTTAAGCTGCTGTTTTCTGCCTTTTTGCTGTTGAAGGAGGAGCAGACTGATGCTACAGCTGTGAAGCACTATTTTGATAACATGTCAGGTCACCACTAGCTGCCTCAAGAGACCACAGGCACACACGGCTCCTTGTCTGCCTTGTTCTCCTCCACAGGCATTTCATCCAACAAAAGTTAACAAATTTGATAAGGTGCCACCCGTTATCTTCAAAATTCTCCTGCCTGCGGGCGGAGCAAGTTTCCTCCAGTGTCAACCTTCTGCAGATGAAACACAAGACTGTAGGAGCTGATGAAGACAACACAAGACACTGCAGCTGGATGAAACAAGATAAACCGCAAAGGGTGCTTTGTATAACAGCACAGATTTGACAGTAGAGAAAAATTTACAGAAAAAAACCCCATCAAGTTATTCTAAAAGCTAACATTCGAGAGTAAATGATGTGTTGATTTTCAAAGATCTGAAACATAAAAGGAATCTCACATTTTTATAACCAAAAACACATTAATGGACATGGATACACACAGCAAAAACAGAGAAAATGCAAGAGATCTGTGATCAGTATTAGTTTCATGGATCTGCCTGAATTAGCATGAAAATCACACCAGCAGACCGTGATAAAGCCAAGATTCCTTTGATGCAAAGGGAAAGATAAAAGTGGCAGACCACAAGGGAAAGAGAAAAGGGCAACTGAAATGTGGGATGTAACCAAACTGCTTGATATTTTCAGCCCCATCTCTACATTTTATAATTTACTTACACGGGCAAGGCAGCAGGCATGAAAACATAAAACACATTTTTTTAAAGCAACAGTATAAGCAAGATGAACAGTCAGGGGATAGGATGAGAAGAGAGAGAGAAAAAAAGGGAAAAAAGAAAAATGAAAAAGTCAGACAGGGGAACTCATTAACTTCTCTTTAATAAAGCCCAAGTCACACGGGGACCCTTTCATTTCTTTATCTATTCAGTCTCTCTCACACACACAAACACACACAAGCACGCACAACACATTCAAGTGCCAAATTGATCATCTCCAGATTACTGCACACACTGTGATCGCAACCCATGCTCCAAAACCATTTGACTCACATTAAAAATTCCTATCCTAACACTGAAAAAGGGGGTGGGATGCTAGTAACAAACCGTCAGCTGCTCTGAAGGTTTGGCAATGACATCGGATCACTTTACCTGGAACGGCTCTTTAGTTACTGCTGCAGAAAATAATCTCAGTGTGTTTATTACTTTAATAATTCACTACAATGCAGGCAGTCAAGACTTTTATTATATTTCTTTTTGTAGGAGTAGCTCGGCAGAAAGAGTCATCCCTAAACCCAAGCAAGTCTGAAAACGTAAAGTAAAAGAAATGTCTTTCTTACCTTTTTTCCTATTTACCATCATTTTCTTTTCTTTTTTTTTTTCTTTGTGCAGTTATGGTTTTTGGCGAATGTTCACTCGCATTTCCAAAGTATAGCACTAGGATGGATTCATCTCCACTGGGAAGGAAAGCAAGGACTGTAGCATTAAAGCTTTATCTAACTGAACATCCATGCCTTCCCCTGAGGCCAGACAGCAAGGCTAATTTCAGAAGCGTGGGCCCCGTCAGCTGTCACCGGCATGTGCATTCATAGTCACACACAAGCACACACGTGGGCACACTTATCCGACAAAAACACACATAGAGCATGCATGCGCCCGGTTCAATACAGAGCTAATTCCAAAATGTGGGCTTCTGACAGAAGTCACCGTCTGTGAGTACAAAGCTGAGCAGCATGTTACACAACCTGGCACTCTAATGTGTCGACAGTGGGAGAGAGAGAGAGAGACAGAAAACAAGTCAGACAAGGGATGAGATGGGGAAATATTGATTGGCTGATGAACAACAAAATAAAATAAAACAAAAAAGAAACATTCTGCCAGGGGCTTTTGTAAAGGGTGTGAGCGACATACCTATAAAAACAGGTAGGATACGTACCAACATACATTGTTAACAGGTAGGCAACATATGTGTACCAGCTACTTTGCGACTAAATCCTTGTTTACATGAGACATTTGTTTTGCATTTAATTGCTTGGTAATGCAGCTCCATCAAACACTCCCTGCAGATAGTTTGTGCATCATTATTGGTTACATTTTCACAGTAGTGCGTGTCCAAATAAGTGTCAAACATCCACAAGTGAGATTCTCTGAAGGTAGCTTTTTGATCACAAGTTATACAAGTTTGATCAACAATATTGTGAGTTTGTACAGCATGTTTTAATGTAAAACAAGCATAACTAATAATACAAGTTTGCTCTTTTAGTGTCTCTTAGGGTGTTTTTTCACTAGCCATGTTCAGTCAGCTTTGACCTTAGTTTGTTTGCCTAGAAAGTCCGGTTCCTCTGGGTAGGTGTGAATGCATAATATAACTCTGATGAGGACCAAAAAGCAAATTCTAGTCTGGCTAAAATCCTAGGTATCAGTTTGGTTGATGTGAACTCTGGTGTGGTTTGATTTGACATGTGTGAATGCCAAGCAAACCGGAGACCACAAAAGCAGGAAGAGGACTTTAACGCAGGGCATTCTGATTAATAACAGTAATAACCTTACTTATAACTTGTAAATACCTTGCTGGACATCTGGATATGGTGGACCTCACTGCTGTAAGTTGGACTCTTACTCGATGAACGCCGCCTCACACACAGCTGTCTCAGCTTCCTTGTGTGAAAAACAACATTCTCTATGGTTTGGCCTCATCTTCCAAGCCTATTGTTGAAGAGTGTTTCTTTGGCACATTTGCCCCCCCCCAAAAAAAAAGTAAATCCTACAACTACTAAAATCTGATGTCACTCCATGTTTTTTTTGTTTTTTTTTACATTTTGTGAACAAAAAAGTTGCACTCAGTGTCTTCGTATGAGGTTTTCGTGTTGAT
Source organism: Anablepsoides cearensis (assembly GCA_032275365.1). NCBI lineage: Eukaryota > Metazoa > Chordata > Actinopteri > Cyprinodontiformes > Rivulidae > Anablepsoides > Anablepsoides cearensis. Next base: position 12,240,094 of record JAUBOC010000078.1, on the reverse strand, counting down.
TCCTTCAGTGGTTCTTGGTGCAGCGCCTACACAGGTGAGAGGGGGTGACAGGTTGTTCACCAGGTTTAGTTTGTTTGACATCGTGCCGTCTGAATGCGAACCGCACCAGCTGAAAATGTAAACAAATCTTGCAATTTTGGTCCCCAATTGAATCGAGTCTACCGGATCATTAGGTGTGAATACAACCTTAAAGCCCCCACATACTCGGGCGTACTTCGGTCCGCGGAGGTCCGCGCGGACTCGAGGCGGACCTGCGGTGTGCACAGTGACAAATACTGTTTTGGATGTGACACCAAGCTGATAAAGTTGAGAATCGGTGTCATTTGTGGACGAAATTGAGTCAAATTTTGAAGAGCATCTCACAG
>JAUBOC010000078.1:12176285-12195863 GCA_032275365.1 Anablepsoides cearensis | reverse complement strand
TATTATTATTATTATTATTATTATTATTATTATTATTATTATTATTATTATTATTATTATTATTATTATTACTTTTAAGTTGAAGTTATGTGATAACATAGCAAACCAGCTGAGAGGCAGCCCATCACAATCACTTCCAACAGGCTCATTGAGAAAGTTCAAACTTTTTTTTTTTTTTACCTTTCTTCTTGCACCACCTTCACTAAACAGCTCAGTCCTTTTTTTACTACTGCCATTTACTATTAAGGATAATAAAACTGTTACCCAAACCATTAAACAGTAAAATAAAAGCTTGGCCTGGAGTCACTGTGATGACTCACTTCCTTCATTTAAAAACTTAATATGTTGAGTCTTAAAACAGCCTTAACGCACTGGAAGGTTTGGTGATAAACTTATAAACAAAGAAGAAGGAAACGAGAAGCGAGAGAGTACTTGCAACTATATGCGAGTGGTATTTTTTAAAACTCTGTTCCATTAATTTTACTACTTTAGAACAAAGTACATTAACATTTTTAAAGCCTTTGAAAATTGGGTTCAGACTCCTTTATGTTTAGGACTAATCACCTATCAATCACATCATGTAAAAGAACAGCTAAGTCACCCAAGTGAACAAAATTGCAGCAAATTTTTTATACACACTGAGAAGCGTTCAGACAAATGGAAAATTGCAGTTTTTGTGAAAGATAAGAATATGAAAGTATTAGCAGACGATTGTGTGTCAAGAGAATTCCTGAAAGCAAAAGACTGTTCTGATAACAGGTCCTAATGACATAAAAAATACAAATAGTTTTAAGAAAGAAAATCACTTCACTTTTATCTGTTTTGTTAAAGCTGCAATAAAAGCACATTTTAGTCACGCCTGAAATCAGTCGATATGTGCAGAAAAGTTGAAAAAGACACATGCATTCATATTTTCAACATTTCACATTAGTTTACATTTTGCTTTAGATTGTGAAGTTGTTTCAGTTTATTTAGAAATATATGTACATTTTGCATGATGCGTGACAAGTACCCATTTGATTCTTGAGACACCAATTTATTTACAAAGAGTGATTTAGAGGACTCATAGTGTTTAAATTATGTACTGTTTGTTACAGGTGTTGTAAAAAATAGAATTGCCTCCAAGAAGACATTCAGACTTCTTGTTTAATGGGCTTGAGACAAATCCACTGAGACACAAGTTCAATAAGAGTTATTTTCTCTCATAGTGCTCGTTGAAATGAGTCTTTTGTGGTGTATGATTTTCCTATGCTAGATATTTGCATATCACATGCTTGATGGGTAGCACGGCACGCTGAAAAACAAAATTAAGCAGCAATTTTGCAGAACATACAGACATATATGGAGGCAATAGGGGAGATAAACATCAACAGAAAATTGTGGTATTACATATGTTGACTTTAGGGATTTTTCACATTTCTGTGCAGTGTGCCAGTGTGTAATCTGACCTTGCTGTTGATGGTACCAATGTTCTCCATCATGTTAGACATGGCTTCTGATATTTGACTGGGGAGGGACAGGATCACACTATCCATGTCTTCCAAGCGATTCTTTGCCACCTCTATCATTGTATCTACAAAAGAACAGAAAGGGCAGTGAGGATGAAGCAGGCATGGACATTTTCACTTACGCATACATAAGGTGATGTAGTCTTGCTAACACAGAATGTAGAGCTGGAAGCTTTGATTGATTGATTGTTGAATGTTTGTGGGATTGAACAAGAACAAGGGTTATGTGGAGTACATTAAAGTGGTCACTATCCTACCTGCAGTAGACAGTTCTCAAAGAACTCTCAGTTTGAAGTATCAAAAAAAGTTTGAAAAAAAAATCACTTTATTCTATGTTTGAATATGTGTGTGCCTTAACCTGCTAGCCGTGTCCACTCAGGGTTGAGGTCAGCTTGGTTGGCTAGACAGCCCTTCATGACGTTGCTGCAGTAGTTGGAACATGGCTGAGCAAAGAGCATGCCATGACAATGAGGACAGTAGGCCATCTTCATGGTAGCTCTCGTGCAGTCCTTGCTCAGCTGCACCTGGGTTAAGGCATGGATAAAAATCAACCAACAGTACATTGCACGGGAAAAAAAGCAGGTTTCAAACAAATCTGAAAACAAATCTGAAAGCACAAGTTGTTAAAATTGTACATTTGATCACTTTAAGAGGTTTAAGTCATACTGAATGGCGGACATTAGATTTAAAAAAAAAGTGTTAGGTTAAAAAAAATACATTTCTCAGCTAAGGTGAAAAAACACCCACAGAACAGTGGGAGGTCATCTTCCATGCTGACCTTTTAGTTTTCACCAGACTTTCTTATAGCACAGTTTCCTAGGAAACCACTAAGGGAAAATTTACTTTTTTTCTTTCACATGTCATGAACAGATCCATAAACTGATATGAATATTTTAAGTTGCTTCCTCAGTTTTTCTCTTTTCTTCCATTTCTAACCCAGGCCATTCCCAAAGGTGGGGAAAAAAAGGCCTTTGTGTGTGAAAAGTGAAACTGGGTTAATACCAGTAAGCTGTGTTCACAAGAGAGTACAGCTATGCATACAAAACCTCAAGAAGTATAGGGTGTGTATCTGTAGAAAGAGGGAGAGAGATGGAACAAGCCCAGCTACGCATACAAAGCTCTTCTAAGCTGACATCTGGGCCAGCTTGAAGCTTTTCCTGAAAACTCCTCCTCAAACAACAAAGTTGCAGTTAAAACCAGATTGGAACAAATGTGCTGTGAAAAAGGGGCAACAATAGCAAAATAATAGGTGGACAATCTGAAGTCAGCTTATGAAAGTTCTATTTGTGTTTTAAGCAAATATGTAATTTTACTGTGTATTTCTTTTCAAATAAATTATTTAAAAAAATAGTAAATTCCTACATACAAAAAAGTAAATAAATAATTTTGGTCAGTTTTTAAAGAAAGGCAGCATGATGTGAGACAAATGATAAAAAAAGGAAATATCACAATCACAAGTTTAATCTCAAACCATGACCCATGAGTCAGATGCTCATGGCTCCACTTCTTTCCTCCACTCATTCTATCCATACCGTAACACTCATTAGCTAGAGATGAGTCAGATGATTGCTTTTTTGTTGAGGGAAAAGAATAGAACAAGGACTGTGCAGTTGGGAAAAAAAAGATGATGATCCGATAAAGCCTTGGAAACCCTAAAAATTCCCATTAAAAACGGAGTAATCAGTTTCCTGTTACATGATCTGTGTGGGAAAAGAAAGAACTCATGAAAGTTTGTTATGAATTGGGATCACTGTCAATAAAATGATTAAACATAGACATGGAACTGGAGCAGCAACACATTAGGATAAGAGAGAGAGGAAAAAAACACACACAAAATACATGTACAAATGACAGTGTACACTACTTGAAAAAAAAGTGCTTCGTTTTGCCACATGGTGGTGTTATAGTCTACATTGGTTGCACTTGCACTTGGTCCTAAGTAAAGGAAATAGTTGTCCAAGAAAAACACAAACTTTAGGATTTTCTCTTTCAATGATGAACATCTTAAAAAATAAAATATGATTTTCAATATTTACTTTGTATCTGCTGCCATCAGGGATATTAAATCATGTCTAAAAGATGCCATTTTATTTTAGCTTAGCTGATGATGACATCATTATGGCATACTTGACTGAAAAATGTTTGCATTCCTCTCATGTGCACTAGATACTGTACATAGACATAAACACCTCAAATGAAACTTTGTTTTTACTTTCGTCCACCTGAAACTAACAACACAATCCTCTTACTTACATAGAGAATACTGTTTCTACTATAAGTATGTAAATATATATTTTTTTTAATTTGTAGGAAATATATGTTTATATAGTTGCAGTTCTTTTAATCCCACTTTAGTCAAAAGGAAAAGCTAAAGTTTAAGTTTCTTTCTGATAGACTTAAAGATTTAACATCTTAGTCTTGGTTTTTGAGTCATCACAGACTACATTTATATTAAAAGTTTCATTAAATAGCCCACGGCTTTGAGAGTTTCAAGTATTCACTAAGGCAAACTCAGTAAATACAAACACATGACCTTCTTTTAATTGTCTCATGATTATCTACTGACAGATGCTAAAATAAACTTTTAGGTTTGAAGTCATCTCATGCTGTTTTTGACAATAAATCTTTAATATCTTGTTTTATTTTTCCACCTTCACTCCATTCTCTCCACACCCGTCTGCACTTTCTGTTCAACCCACGGCTATATCCATCTCTCTCTCTCTCTCTCTCTCAGACTTTCTGCTTGTTATTCTTCTGTAATTAGTAAGAATGAATAAGCTACCTCTCCCTGTTGTGTTACAGAGCGAGACGATCTAGGCTTCTTGCCTTTAGAATGAGCTATGTGGCTCGTGGCCTACTTCCTCTATTCCCTTTCCCTGAGGGAATAAAGCAGTCCAGAAACCGTTCAGGACATACTAACTGGCAAAGCCTGGAGCAAAACAAGGGAGAAATAGATGCTTCACTGGAAAGAGAGACTGCAAGTTTTGGCTAAGATCTACTTTTCTGTCTCACTTTTGCCATGCAGCACTCAATAGTTGGCTTTACTTTTCCAATACTTCAACACAAACTGACTTCTCCAGGCTCTTATTTTACCACATAATCAAACACTACCATTTTTTTGTCATCTTTGCTTCAAACATTTGGAGCATACACTCAACTTGGACTTTAATAGACATTACTTGGATGCTGTATTTTATTTTTACTTTCTTAATACTTGAGTTTTGTGTCAAAAAAGGTGTTCCACCTATTTGCATGTTGTCATCTGCAGAAGGATAGGACTACTAATAGGAACTCACAGACGGGTACAAATGCCAAACTAACTATCATACAGACCTAAAAGTTGATCCGATGGTTGATTGGGCTGAAATTAATGACTTTAGTTCTAAAGTTGCACCAAAAGCGGAGAAACCATTCAAATATTTTTGTCTGACGAATTTCTAAATGAAATTTTGTTCTTTTTCACTGACAAAAAAAATCACCTTTAAAGTATATTTTGAGGCAACTTCTCTACACCAAACGTGTGTATATTTCTCACAGAGTCTGTGTTTGCACTGCTCTCCTGGCACAGTGTCAGAAAAGAGATTATTTTATGGGGGATCAAAGCCGGACACCTCCCCGAAACAATTTCTCAGTCTTGCAATGAATCTTAACCTCACTCTTGTCTTATGTACAGAGGGAACCATTTCTCTTGGGACATAATAACTTTCCCGCAGCCTGAGGAGGCATTTTTCAGTGTGGAGTTGACATTAACTGTTGTTGCTGGGGCTGATTGTTCACACCACAGGCCGTACTTTATCAAGCTTCTCACTTGTATCAACAGAAAAAATAATAATGCCACTGCTTTATGCTGTGCATGTGAAGATCTGTGTGAATGTGAAGGAATGTGTGTGTGTGTGCTTAAATGTTTACATCAAAGGGTGATGTTGATCAGTGGGGAGATAAAATGCATACCCGTTAGCACAGTAATATTACTGAAAATATCAAAGGTGTATAGGCTATTAGCGCCGCAGTAAATTGGACACCAGAACGGGGGAAAAAAAAAACAAAAAACAAAAAAACAGATGCATTGCAGCAATTTGAATGTTTGTTGAAAACAGTGAAAACAGCTTATATTTTCAGGTGACAAACACAAAATACCTGCAAGGGCAAGAGGCGGGATCTTACCTGTGACACTCTGCGCACCACGTCTTCACTGATCAGCAGTCCCTGAAGAAATGAGCGTGCTGCCACAAATGTATGCGTGACCTGTATCCTCATTTTATGGGACGTATCTCCAAAAGGTCGTAGAGGTTCTAATTGCTTTGACACACAATCCAGGTAGTCTTCACCTACAGTGAGCAGACACATTTAATAGGATTTTTTTTTTAGAGAAAAAACTCTAATAATAAAAAAGTATGTTTTAATTGAATGTGATTTAAATGATAATCACTTCTTTTAAAACCACTTCAGAGACATGGTTTTAAAACTAGAGGAGGGAAATGCTTATGAGCTCAATTTGTCTTAGTCCACTTCATCAAATTTACTCATTTACAGTTTTTTTTTTTGCATGTTGACGCATAAGAAAAGCAATTTGAAAATGAAAACCCAATCAATCCGATGTTAATCCAGTGAGCACAGTGGGAGAGTTGTGATTAGCCCATCAGAGCCACGGGGGAGTTACTGTTGCCATGTTGCTGTGAAGTGTTGTCAAGCTGTGCAATGAAACAGAGATATTTTAAATAAAGAGTGTCTGGTTTATTTTTGAGCTCCCCCAAGGCAACTGTACTAAATTACAAGTTATAAAAAACACTGAAATGTTCTACTTTTTGCACCTAAAACCTGGAAAAACAAGCATGCCAAAACACAGACTTAAAATGACAATACATTCTGTCAAACTTGTAGTTTTCCACAAAACAGCTATGGGAGGATCAATTGCCATCCCAAGTAAAAATCTATTAGTTTCGAAATGGAGTGCAATAACAATTTTATAACATCAGCACATTTTACCATCTAAAAATATGTTTAAGTCAAAAGAAAAAAAACAATAAAAAACAAAACACATTTAGATATGATTTAACTTGTATCCATAATTTGGTATTACACAGTCATACCTATTGAACTCTGCTTGTTTGCCGCATAAAAGAGTTTCTCCATCAGCTTGGCCCAAAATTCATTGAGCACCTCTTCCAGGTTGACATTGGTAGCAGAACCTTTGTAGTAATCCGACAAATCCTGGTATAGGTCAGAGAAAACCTGGGAATTCTCGAAGTACACATAGCCCCACATTGACGACAAAGTGTCCTGAAGGCTAATCATAGAGCGGTTCAGCAGCTCAACCGCGTAGCCTGGAAAACAAAGGGAAAAAAATGTTGTGTTTAAAACCATGGAAAGTGCATTTAGCCCTCATTCACACTGCCAGAAGCCACACGTGTATTTTTTTTAGAGATTTGTTCTGCATGTGAACTTTGAGGTACACTGTAAGTGCATGTAAAACTGAGAAAATGATTGAGAAAGAAATGATAGGCTTCAACAACAATATATTCATTATAAGGCTCAGGGATTGTGACCAAAAAGAGGGAAGAGGGCACAGTTCACAAATGTTTTATTTGTAAGAAACAACTATTTATTAAAGAAGCAGGCTAAAGACAATAAAACCTGTCAAAACATAAGTTTAATTAAACAAACTAAACCAAGCCAAACTGAACTAACCAAACAACTAATCTAAACAAAATTTTAAAAAACAGCATCTTTATATAGGTATGAAGAAGCAGTTCAGGGGTTTCTTTATCAGTGGGACAACTGCAGTCCAACCAATGGATCCGCTCCAACAAATGAAACAAACAAATCATCTCACAATATGCATTGTTTCAAGTGAAGAATCACACAGAAGCTACGGATAACAAGTGGGTTACAATGAAGACAACAAACAATCATATTCAGAACTGGGAAGTTAAATTATGAATCCAAACTTCAAACTAAACTTCTGTTGTGTTTATAGAGGAGTGAGAGGACAAAACGCAAAAGCAAATAATCTTGGAAAAAAGCCCTTTGTTTTGAAAAACAAGGTAAAAGGTGAGAACATTATAATGCATAATGTAGGTTCTTGTACTGGAATTTTATTTTAAGTTTAGCTACAATTCATGTGACAAACACTGGCTTGATATGTTGTATATGCATTTCACTATGACTATTTTTGTGTTGACAAAGGCTGAACAGCTTTGGTGTCACGCTTGAATTGGTTTAAGTTGAAAAGCTAATAGATGCATCCAGTATTTCTTCCTGAGAGTTTCACTGAAACGGTTCATAATGTAATTTGCTAACAAACAGGGCTGTTAATGCCAAAGTTTTAATTGGGGATTATTTTGCTTTAACTATTGTTAGGGAAGATGTTGAAACATTACCAGGACAAATTTAAGCTCACTATAAAGTTGACTGCGTTAAAGCCATTTTTGTCCTAATATTGCTTTGCTGAAACAAACATTTTAAGTCAGATTAACACTGAAATCGCTGGTGTGTTCTCAAAATATAAATAAAATCCCTTCAGTAATTTATGAGCTACTTTGGTACAGGCAGACAAACCATTTCAGCAATGGGCAATATTGGGAAAAATGTACAGGATTTGTTTTTAACAGCAGTCATCCTTTTTAAATGTTACTATTATTTGTGTTGTTGCTGCTGTTTTTGTTCTAGGTCTTACACAGAATATTGTCTTTAAAAAATGAAAGCATTCAATTTTGCAATAATTTTATTATTGATAAACAACTGGAGAAAGTCTAGAAAAGGCTTAAAAAAGTCTAAGTATCACACTCAAGTACAAAAAGCCTAAAGACAGTTTCAGAATATGAGTTACATAATCTTTTAATATGCTAAGCTTTCACTGACCCATCTGTGTTGTATAATCTGAGCGATAGCCTTGGTGGTTACTGTAGTTCTCTGTTTGGTTGTCCTACTCATTATTGTTTCACAAGCTTGTTTCACATATGCAAGAAACATTGTTACAACAATGAAATAATCATTATTTGTTGTTCTAAGTTTGTGTATGATCACAATCCTTTTTTAATGAAAATAATTGTTTTAAACATAAAGAAGCTATACAGATGCATGCAAAGTGTCTCTAGCAGCTATTGCCTGACACCTACTTTCTCAGATATTCATTTTGAACAATCACAGTTTTAGACAAGCCTCAAGGAGAGGAGGAAGACACTCATTCCTGTGAAGCAATAAACATAATTATAGTTTTTGTTTTTTTTAAAGTCGGCAAAAAAAAAGTTCAAAGCAACATCACCTTCATTTAGCGAGATAGATAAATACATAATAGGAGCATGGGATCACACATACGCATGCACACGTAAACACTGTTTAACACAAGGCAAAAAGCAAACTATACTAGCTCTGACAAGGTCAAACAGAATTCAGCAGAAGTAATTTTATTCAGATCATAGAAGAGAAATTACATTTTTTCTCTATTTATAGGGGCAATTTGTTAGTGGCATAAATGGAATCAAGAGTGCAGGGCAGATCTTATTAAATAGCATCAGACTACTTATCTATTTTTTTCTGTTTCTCAGCTAACGTGACACAAATCCTTTGTGAGTATTAAGTCAGTTTGTTGTGGGTGACAGTAACCTTTATTACCTCCGCCAAGGGGAGGAGGTAATGTTTTCGGTTGCATATGTCTGTCTGTGGACAGAATTACTCAAAAACCTGTGGACGGATTGTCATGACATTTGGCCAAAGGAACACACCATTCAATTTTGGTGATGTTCCAGATCATGATGCGGATACCGGATTTTTTCTTTTAATTCGAGCGAATCAGCCAGGCTGTAACATTACGTCAGACACACGACTGTATGAAACCGAAAGTAAAGCCCCAAACTCGCTGGGACTACACATCCCAGGATGTCTACTATCGGGAAAGTTGTGATTATTCTGTTATCAACTAGTATTGGTGATGTTACTGCTGTCTGGACACGTAGAAAAAGAAATGTGATTCTCTTCACGTTACGGGATGAGAACACACTGACAGCGCGGGGAGGGTCTTGCTGCAGCAGAGCCGGACAGACAGGGGGAACAGCTGATCAACCATATGAGGTACCCTCCACATAAGAACTTTATTGTGTGATTGCTCAGCAGTTCGTAGGAGTCTTTGTTTGTGCTGAAAGCACTCAGACACTGCTTCAAACACTCGCTTAAAAAAATAAATAAATAAAAAGCCAAGCCGACTTTACGAGGAAGCACCAATAAAAATAATCAAACCGTTCAAAACCAATAAAAGGGGATAAAACAGACGTTTTACACAGTGGAATCTGACTGATAAAAACTTTGAAGGTTAATCCGAGACCAGTTTGTGGATGAATAACGTCAGGTGATAAGTCTCTGACTTTTTTTTGCATTGAACTCTACCGGGAAGAAATTCCACTGCCTGCTTAAATGTTCGCTACGTCAGAACTTATTCAGCAAATGTGTTTCCATGTCTCCTTTTGCGCATTAACTCTATTGCAGCACTCTTCGAGTGCTTCTTGTTTTTTGCCTGTTTCTATGTTTTAGAAATCATGATTATGCTGTTCTATTAGTTTGTTTATTTTCTTTTTACTCTCTAAGGCTTCCAGTAACCACCTTTATAAACCCTTTAGAAGAGTGATGGCAAAAGATGCTAGATTTTCCTTTTTGTTATTGTGATGACACTTGAATTGTAACCTCTAGTACTGTTAAAACTCTGCTACAGAACTCACTTGCATTAACTGCATGAAAAGAATAACATTAGGTCAGGAAAATACTAACATCACACCCTCATCACATTGTGACTTAAACATGCATGAAACAAGCTGAGAGAGCATGGCTTAATGACTTACTTCAAATGATTCCATTTGAAATCACTTTAAGCTTCACGTCCAGGGGACTTTGACTTGTCAAAAGTGTATTTTACCTTGTCTAATCCCACTGCTTTTAGGCCAAAAATATTACATGAACACCCTTATTCAAGTGCACACAAAAGCTTGTTCAACATAAAAGTATTTTATCTGTCATATTTTCTTTTTTCTGTTGTCCTCCTCTGTCTTAGAGTCTTTTACAAATCAATGCTAAGCTTTAAATGATAGCCTTTAACTTTTCTAGCCTGTTTCTGTCAGAGTCTTTCTATCTTCAGTCTTCCCTGAACTCTGTCCTGTGGTTTGTGTTTTTGGCAAGAGGGTTGTGTGCAAGACTGAAGTACCGGAGATGCTTTTCCAGCTGCTAATAGTTCTAAGTGATTATGTGGTACTTTCCCACATGAAGATATAAGCCACATGTTTGTACATTGGGCCAGTTAAGATTGCATTGAAGATTGTGACACTGATAATATTTGTTAGTATCAAACCACTCAACTTAAAAAAAAGTTCATAAATTGCTATGATTATAATCAAAGACGGACCGCAAAGGAAATAAAACAAGTCTAATGACTTGTCTGCTCTCACCTCACTTTCTGGTCTGGTTTCCCCTAAAATGGTTGAAATGTTTGTTTGGTTTTCCAGAATACTAAAAATACTTCTTGAGATACTCGATCTAAGTTCCAGAAATAACTACTTTGAATTATAAGGTTGTTGTAACCACAAAGGAATAGAGAATAAAGAAACACACATACACACAATTACGGAGCCCGTAAGGGGACACAGGGAAAATAAATAAATAAAATGATCCTGGTTTACTTTTGCAAGATCCTGCAAAGGTTTCACAGGATCCTGAGAAAGTTTTGCAGGATTTTATAAAAGTCCGGATCATTTAATTATTTTTTTTTTTTTCCCATGTCCCCATATGGGCTTCGTACAAAACACTAGTGTTGAAAAATAAGCCTGAAAATATTTTCAGAGAAGACTGTTTATATCAGGTAATTGCAGTGAAAGCTGACAGATAATCCAAATTCTGGCACAAATACTGCTTGGTTAAAAAAAAGAGTAAAGTTAACATATTTATATTTAAATTCAGAATGAAATTGAGTGAAGGGAAAAAGCTGGTACATGGACAGCCATTGTAACTCTTATAATAAATTTGTGCTTTATTTGTCCACTTGTTGAATTATCACATCAGCATGATGAATTATTTGGCAATGAAGGGAAACAAACAGTAAACAATGGGGTTTCTGCCAAGAAAAAGGAGACAACTGACGTGAAAGGGTTATGTTTATAATGTAATAATGACTGAACAGAGAACTTCCTTAAATTTAATATTTATTCCCTTATTTTCCCCTTGCAGCCTTGTCTCTCAAAACATTGGACACATAGCTGACCATAGCAAAGAGTCTCACACGACTCAAGCAAAGAAATAAATCTTCCACTAAATTGCATTACTTTAAAACTCATTATGATTCTCATTAAACAAAAAAGCATGTTCCTATACCAGTGGTCTGCATCCTGTGGCTCTGGGGCTGCACGTGGGTCTTTGGTGTCTCTGCAGTGGCTCTTTGAAGCTTTGACCAAATCTAATATGAGATTCAATTTGGGGGATTTTATACTCACAACAGAAAAGTCTAGCATCAGCAGTTTGCATGTCAATTTGTTTGCAAATATGTGATAAATGCTAATAATATTGAGTTAAACATGGTAGCCACTCCAATAATCCAATTTCTACCTTTAAAGTATGATATTTCTCTCAAATCAATTTGAGTAAGACCTTTAGTGTATATGTCTGCATATGTTAGTTTTTATTAAATTTGGTATAAAATATGTACTGTACTTTAACATGTTTTCATGAATATATTCTTTGTTTTGTCTGAAAGTATAAATACGTATAACAATAGACCTTCACAGATGTACTCTGCCTAAGGAGCACCACAACAGTCTTACTGACAAAAATAGTTTTCATTTGAAGGTGTCTTATGTTAAACAAGTCAACACACCCTTTACAGAATCCAGTTCTCAACAGACAATAAGTGGAAACTTTTCATTTTAGTTTTATTTTTGTCCATCTGGTTTTCTTTTTCACCTCTTTTTTCTTTACATGTCTTTTTTTATGTAAAACTCATACCATTCCTTTTCCTCACTATCATTTTGGGCATTTTTTTTCCTTCGTCTTCCATCTCAATTGGTTTTCTTTGGCTTGCTCCACTTCCATTATTTCTCAGACAGCATACTTCTCATTTACAAGTCTAAGTTTGTCATACTTCCACTTTATTTTCCAAAAAAGGCCATCAGTCGTATATTGAATTGTGTGTTTGGCACAATTAGGCCAGTGTACTCCATGTCCCTACAGACATGATTTGCATGCAGATGAAATGAGTCAATCAAGCACCACGGTGGTAGCAGATGTCCTTGTCTCTTATGACATTATTAGAGGTGACCCTGGAAGCAGGATATTAGAATTTGGTAGAAGGGAGATGGGAGTGAATAAAATTGCTTGAATATTACACAGGGGTAGAAGGTGCCACAGTGTCCTATCCTAGTAAGTATTAATTTAGTGATGTGGATGTGAGGAAAAAAAATACTAGGCTGGATAAAACAACCACTTTCAAAGTTATAAAGAACCCTTTTGCGCAATTGTAGGCTGTATTTGAGAAGTGCTGGGGGCATGCTGCTCATATGTTATGGTAAATCTGTGTATAGCAATGTCTTATAAAAACTTGATGCTGTCTTCATGCTTAATGTCAAAATCTGAGCCTAGCTTAGCCTAATTGATTCACTCCAAACCAGATGGAAACACCTAATTCACATTTTTATTCTTTTCATTTTTGTGACGTTTTAAAAGTTCACTCAAAATTTGCATTGCAGTTGAATGGAGACATTGCTGTTTTTTTGGTCTTCTTTCTGAATATAGAAAGAAAATGTGCAGCATTGCACACCAAGTGAAACATATGAGTTTGAATTATGCAGGAGCAATACAAAAGAACCCCCCCCCCCCCCCCTTTCTACCACCACCACACATATCCAGATGTCAGCGATGGCACTATCAGGCCAAACACCACCTGTCAGGTTTAGGGCTTGTGCTTGTCTAACACACCTGGCTGTCATCTAACACCTAACTCCCTCTGGTACCATCACTCTCTGTGTCCTCAACTCTTTCCCTTTGACTTTCCATTTCGTTTTTTGTATTTCTTTCTTTCATGCTCTTCTGCTTGTAACCATCCATTTCTACCATCTGCTGTTTACTTTTCACCTTCATCCTTGCTTTACATTCCTTTTCCTACATTTCTTTAACTGTTTAAGTCCTACTAGCTCTTTTATTTTGACTCTGTTTTTCTTTCTTTACCAAATTCTTAGATTTTTTTTTTTGTTATCTTCATCTTTTGTAGCAATATTGTTTTTTAAAAGCTGATTGCTTCCACAGCAAGTACAGTAAAAGTAAATTGTTTACAGTTACTTAGAAGGACATTTATGAATGTGCATACAGTATAAACACACATTTACATACTCATACCGTATACACACTTTCAGGCTCTGAGCCAGCTGTATGTGAGCAGGCTAGTCCTCTAATTTGTGGCTTTATTTGGTGCATCTTCCAAAGTTTCAGGACTCAAAAGGGCCAAGCCTGACTGGGCTGGAACAGTAACACCCTGCACTTAGCCACATGGCTCTATTTAGCCCACACCCTGCTAAATACAGCCAGATGTGTGGGGACTGGAAACATGGTACATTGTCACTGCATGATCATGTGGTCAGAGGAATACAAAAAAAAAAAAACATATTTTCAATAAAATGGATGAAAAGCTGGGAACGTTTAACTTTTTGGGTTTTTTAGCTTTGTGTCTAACAAATTTCTTTTAAACGGGTGACAGTTTTTCAACAAGTGCAGCCTGAAATAAATGTAAATCACTTTTTTTACAGCTAACAACAGGATGTTTTTAGCAGGAATGGCTGAATGCTGCCAAATTGCTATTTGTGTGGCTGCAAGTGTGACTTATCATGGTTTATTTAACTCTAGTCTATTGCTTAGCTGTCTTCAAAGATGCAGCCTGCAGCAGATGGTTTTCAGACCTCAAGGTCTGAGGCAAACACTTCTCCCTCTGTCAGCTCTGCAGACTCCATCTGATGCTTCATGGGGTGCAATAAGAAATTATGCCATAGTTTTAGACTAAGAACCACTGATGCTGAGGGTTGACAAAACCTTTATAAAACATTAAATGCTAAGTGTTTGTGTTATAAATGACTCTAAAGTTCAACCACGTCCCCATTTAGTTCAGCATTGATATAAATTGACTGAGTCATAGGCATTTATTTATTTATTTATTTATTTATTTATTTATTTATTTATTTATTTATTTATTTATTTATTTATTTATTTATTTTTTCAGTTGGCTGTGAAATCCATCTTAATTCATGTTTACATAAAAAAACATTGAGTTGTATGTTTATCCAAAGATTACTTTCTGCAAAGCTCATTATAATTCATCCAGTAGTTCACAATATATTTTGCTAACCAACAGACATAATCAAAGACAGGCCTGCCTTTTTCATTTTAGTGGTGGGTAATAAATATCAAAAAAGTTGAATAATTTGCATTTAGAAGCTGAATTCAAATGTTTACTTAGTTCACAGTTATGATGACAAACCACACTTTATGATGAGTTTACTACACTCAAAAAATATACTTTTTATTTATTTATTTAATTATTTATTTATTTATTTATGTATGTATGTATGTACGTATTTATTTATTTAATTGGTAAATGGTAAATGGACTGAACTTATATAGCGCTTTGTCAAGTCCCTCTGGACCCCAAATCGCTTTACACTTACAGACATATTTATGTATTTATTTATTTTTCACTCATCTATCTTTATGTGGTATTTAGTCTTTTCTTTAAAGGTAGCGCCTCCTCATGATGTCCTTTAATCATGATGATCCTTGCTCTGTGAAGACCTGGGGGCACCTGTTCTCTTATGCTTGTTGTGTTTTGTCCTCTTGTGAATGGGTGTTCTGAAATGCAATTTCATTGTGCTTTGTACAATGACAAAAAAAGGTTTATTCAATTCAATTGAATTCAATACTAATGACTGATGCATTATTGAGACAAACAGATCTAATTATCCTATTATTTTGCAGTATGTAAACTCATTTCCTCTGATATGTCTCTGCTGCGCTGCAGTTATTCTGAAACCTAAATTCACCACTGTCTCTGCAAAAAACAGGAGCAAGTCTAAAATGTTCTACCAAGTCTTCTCAGCTTGACAGAACACAGTGGCTTCCTGCGCTAGGATCTGTATGTTCTGCATGACTGAGCTGGAACCCTATGCACCACCATCCACCGGAAATCTGGGCTGCATTCATGCTGTCCGATTTAGTGCAGGAGATATGTTAAAAAGCCAGTTTGTAAAAAAAAAAAAAAAAACATCTTAAACGCCAGCCTCCAACTTCACCACTTTCATGCAGCAGCATGCAGTGTAGAGAAGTTAGGATAAATGCAGACAGTAGAAGTTGTAACTGGATTTACGACCAACATGAAAGAACACTTTAATTAATTCCCAGTTTCAAACCAACACAAGTTATTAGAAGTTGGTAGTAACATGTCTGGCAAGCTTCAATTAACACTAAAATGTGCAAAAGGATTTGTGAGACAACATAATAAATCACATTTGTGATGTGTCAGTGTTTAGATGTAAAACATTCAAAATATTCAATGCTTGAATGCATGTTTCCGTTGACTGTCATGCTCAACTGTGCTCAACTGTGCTTTCCCTGCCAAATAGAAATGTTCAAGAATTGTTGAAAAAATAAAACTATTTGGATAAAAAGTATATTTATCTGTGTACTTATGTATGTGTAGCTCTGCTTTGTTGAGGTGGCTTCCTCACTCGGAAACAGCAGCAGAATTTAAAGTGGAAAAAAAGAGGTCAGGAACAAGAAGGACACAAAGGTGAAAAGCAAACAAATCTCAATCAGCTACTAATCAGTGTTATCCGAAAAGGTCGAGGTAACTAGTCAAACCCAGAACTCCAGCTGACAGAACTATTATCACAAACTGGTAGAGGGGAACAAGTGGAATAAAGAGACATATTACTGAAGCAAGCCTTTACAAAGATAACTGCCATGTTTTTTTTAAGTAACCTTTTTTGTTAATCAATTTTCACACAATAAAATGAATTTACTGGCATATAAGGCTTTTTCAAATAAGAATTTGAATGTGGTTTGTTACAATAACTGCAACATGTTATTAAAAATGGCTGTTGGAGTCAGGTTTGTGCTATAATATATACATGGATAGATAAAAAAAAACAGTTTTGTAGAATATTTCACA
Source organism: Anablepsoides cearensis (assembly GCA_032275365.1). Taxonomy (NCBI): domain Eukaryota; kingdom Metazoa; phylum Chordata; class Actinopteri; order Cyprinodontiformes; family Rivulidae; genus Anablepsoides; species Anablepsoides cearensis. Next base: position 12,179,174 of record JAUBOC010000078.1, on the reverse strand, counting down.
GTGTGCATCTTAAACCTCTAAGGTCGTACCATGTCCTAATTTTCTTGTTTGGTTGTCTGCTGATGTAAGTACCTGTATTTTTTCTGACAGCATGTCAAAATTTAAAATGCAAATTGAGAAGCACCACACAGAATATGCTCCACATTCACACCCTCTAGCTCATCAGACACGTTATTATGAATGCTAAAACTCACCATCAAAGGCCTTGCGCCGTCCAGCAAGCGAGTTCTGTAAGGACTTGCTGGTGTTTTTGAAAACTACCTCCATCTCCCTGCTGCTCAACATGGCCAAGTTGTCCTCTATGTCACTGGTACAGCAGGTGTAACCCTGAGAACAAATGCGCAGATGCTCCCCTGCCAGGACAAAAAGAGACAGATGAGAAGACGATATGTATAGGTGGGGGTAAAAAAGCATGAAAAAACATCAAAAATACTAATTTACATTCAACTAATCAAACACAGTAACTACAAAAACAGATAATTTGTAAATCTAAAACCACTAAAACTGACAGTATCTGTCTTGTGACACTTCCACACTTAACAAAAATGTGTTCTGGTTTGCTAAAAACAGACAATAACATTAACGTTTTGGAGAATAGGATCCCAGCATTACCAAAACAAAGTGTGTATAGTGAATAACACATATGTTTGACTCACACATTCAGCTTAGAAGAAATTTGCTCTCCTTCTACAAATGAATACTTTATTAAAACAGGAATTAAATGCTAAACCTTTTATTTTGAGGCTTAAAATGATGCACATTACTCTTTTTATTTTGTTGTTTTCAGCCTATCATTGTTATAATCATAAATTTGATTGACAAGCATTTATATATTTGTCACATTGGGTATGAAACCATTACCCTTCATTTCAAGCATTTGAAGAACACTTAAGTTCAACAATACATGACAGCCCAGATTACTTTTAAACCTGCAAGCAATCAGTCCAGAGTGCAACAATAAGTTACTCTAATGTATAATAGTAAAATCATTCAAAATTGATTTTTTTTTCTGTTATTCCAGATTCTGACAGTTTCTGCAACAGCTCTAAGCCCCAGCCTAATCAAAGGTTTACAGCTCACTGTACACATCTAACATTGTGACAAGTCTTAAAAAGTTTCATTAATATGCCAGCTCACATGACTGAGCTTCATCTGGTCTGCAGAAAGACACGAGCAAATTCTGCAAACACCCGAGCGCTACACCAATGATTTAACATGTCTAAGGCTGTCATTATTCCACACCTGGATGAACCTCAAGTCGGGGGAGGACTCCACGCACAATGTGACGATACATCAGTGCGGCTGGTTTTTCTGTCTTCCTTTTTTTGTTGTCAAAGCTGGTGCTTCTTCTGTGCTCTGACTTGTATTACAACGAGGCGTGTCAGCTTCATTTGCTGTCGCTGTAGCATGAACTGATCAGTGTGCTCTCTCCAGCTTTTGTTTCCACCACCTCAGCTATATTACACAATGAGGGTAGAGTGTGTGACAGGAATCCATGTACTTCACTGATGATGTGTCAACCAGGTTCCAAAAAATTGTCCTCTAAAAGCCTCAACGAGTGCACATCTGAAGTAGCGCAATTAAAGGCAATTCTCTTGTTCAAACACCAAAATGGAGAACAAGCTGACCAGATCAGAGAAGATGACAGGAAGCATCTCTCAACATCCTCTCGCTGATAATATAACTAACTCACATAAGCCTTGAACAAAACTTTGATCTATTTTAAATCTGCATAGTTTGTGAAAACCATGGGAGTATAAAAGACAAGAAGAAAACAGAAGCTAAAGATGAGACTCATTAAAGAATAGCACATCAGACCTTTGTGGGTCAGCTGGTATATGTCACCCCCTTAGGTTCAGTATGTATTATTTGTCATTACACTGTTGTGATGATGTTTTTATTTTATTTTTTCTATCTGTCATATAAAAATATTCACATTTTCATATTAAACAAGTTTTAATTAGACAATTTATACATTTCATGAATGAATTTTTTTCCAAATGTGTTTATGAATTGATTAAACCTCAGGATGTTAAATTAATGTGTTTTTATACTATCGAAAACTCTAACTTAGTGAATATAATTAATAGATTTAGTTCAACCAATGGTGTGACGTGATAAAAGTATGAGTTTGTTATTTCAGGAAGAAGGAAAGCAGGCTGTCGAACTATTGGATGGATCATGTTGGTGGGAAGCTTCAGAACCGATCAGGGAGATCCATGAGGAGCCAGAGGACCTGAACTAAGGCAGCTGTAGTATAAGATTCATTGTCTCTTTGTCTCTATGCATTCTGGGGGACACAAGGGACCCACAGCTGTGAATTCCTTTGTTCAAATTCTCCGTAATAAATTTATTAACTATTCTTAAATGTTTGTCCGGTCTCTCATGAAAATAAACAAAACACTGGCCATTGCTGGAGGACATATTTTCTTTATTCCCTTTAAGATTTGTGTAAAAGAAAATATGGATGACTTTGACATACATGGACAACACCAGGAGCTAGGCTTCCAGAAACAGCCTGATAAAATAAAAAAACAATATATGTATTTAAAGTGCCTGTGACACGCACAAATCAAAGAAATAAAAAAAATACATCTTTATATTTAATAAACATAATATGACATAATATTCATCCATTTTGTCACCTAACTGGCAAATTTTCTTTTAAACTTGGTTCAGCCAAAGCAAAACAGGAACTGACATCAAAGGGGAACTCTAAGAAAAAAAAAACACTGGTCTTTGTTTATTGAAACACTTTAAACTCTGACTCTTCTCCGGCTCTCTGATTGACTCAAAACAATCCATTTAAACACCAGGGGCCTCATGTATAAACGGTGCGTACGCATAAAAAAGTTGCGTGCGCCAGGTTTTACGCCCACGTTGGGATGT
>JAUBOC010000078.1:12141610-12157863 GCA_032275365.1 Anablepsoides cearensis | reverse complement strand
CACACACACACACACACACACACACACACACACACACACACACACACACACACACACACACACACACATATATATACTAGTTTATTTTTTGATCATTTTGAAATGAGTTTCAAAGAACATCCATATTAGGGAAATATCCTTAAACATTGAAAACATCCTCCACCAGCTCTGATTACCTTTTTCAAGTCCATTCAGTTCACTGGGCTGAGGTCATTCCTCAGAGAACATCACATGACAGACCAGAGGCATTCATCCTGAACCACAGTCCCCTCTGCCCAAAAGGATTTGTGATTTAATTTGACTGAGTGATGCCCCGGGGCCCATTGCCGTAACAGAGGCTGCTTAGCTGGTGGAAAAGTTGAATCCAGGGTGCTCTGTGTAGCCGTGGTCACATTATTGCTGCTTTCCAATTGTATTTTTTTAAGTAGTTGGTTAGCATAAGATAGATGACTGGTGTAATTATTTTATTTTCCCGATATACAAACATGGTCATATGCTCATCAAATTATTCTTTAATACACTGCCAATTTACAATGGTAAACTACCAAATTATTGCTACAGTTGTTTATGCATTTTTAAAACCTTCCATGACCTATAATGATCTAACAGGTTCTATTATTCAAAGGGTTAATGCATTCTTCCTGCATTGCTCTGCAAAAACCCTTCACATTTTGGCTAAATTTAGGTATGTCAGAAAGCATTACGGAGGTCTTAGTGTACATCCAGTCAGTCCAGCCAGCGAATGAGCCCCTTTAAGTAATGTTTTATGTTTTTCCCTTAATTTACTGTAAAAAATGGATTTTATCTTGTTTGTAAATTTTACATTTATGCTTTAATTCTAGAAGATTAAAAAAAAATTAAACGACCTTGTTCTTTTACATAATGTAGTGTTTCTTCTATGCACACACACACGCGTGTTGTTCTATCTTCATGGGGACTTTGCATTGAGTTCCATTCATTTACCTGTCATTTCTACAGCCTAACCCTGACTTCGAGCTTCCTAGGCATACTGGTTCCACCTAGCGGTGTTAACGGACAGTGTGTTTTTGAAACCAGGGGCACGGTACGTATCTGCCTTCCCAGGTTTCCGCCAGTAGGAACAGCACTCTGGGAAAGTTGCTTAATTTTTCGACTAAAACAATACACCTACACGCGCTGGAATATGCAGCCTATATTCAGCTACATCTTACACAGTGCATAGAAATAGATAGGCTGTAACCAGTGGTCTCTTGCAACAGCTGACTCCACCATATAGTCCCTTTACCTGAAATTAACCACATAGACACATGCCCAACCTGGACCAATTACCTAAAATCAGCCACCCAGACATTAAATCCAATTCACCAGCAACCCACAAAGCAATCCACCAAATTCTAGCCCTCCACCACAATAAACCACACCCCCTACCCAACTGCAAAGCATTATGGGTCACCCACATAACACATCACAGTGATGCAGAGTACTACCACAATTAAACCAGTCCCCCTAACTGGCAGACCAACACTATATTAATAACTCCAAAATATTCATCTAAACCAGAAAACAAAACTAAGCCTAACCTCCGTGAACTGTAATCAGTCACTAGAAGGAACTCTTCTAAATAATCTAAACATTTATTTTGATTAGATTAACCCCATTGCAAACATCATATATACACCTACCAGACCACACCCCTAACCATTCCTGACCCCTCCCCTAATTCTCCTACTCTGTCTAAACCTTCCTTCTCTGAACTCTCCTCCCTCCTTATGAAGCACAGCACAGGACAAACTCCCAATATACTGGCTTGAGTTCTACAGTACACCTGCACTCACCGGAATATGCCAGCCATATTCCACTACATCTAACACACCACATACAAATCAACAGGCTGTCTCCAACTGGAACAGCTGACTCCACCATGCACCCATAAAGAAAGGACCCAGTGCCCCAGGACTGGACCTGATGTTGAGCAAGCGTGAACTTCCTAAGGGATTTACCAACTCTGCTGAGCCATCGGGCGGCATGCGGGATCCTCTGAGTAAATACTCCCCTAACCTGACCCCTTATCCTAAATCTAACCACCCCAGGACATACTTGACCCTAAACACATATCACACCGTAGTCATAAATTAAACCCCGGACCCAACATAGGTATTTCCCCCAATGGGTAACAGGCTTTTGTCCTAGCAACAGTGGGTCTTCGCCATGCTGTGTGTACTGGAAAAAATGTCAAAAATGTCCCCACCAGGTAACAAAAATATGTACACACACAGAGACGCACACCCACCCGCTGCACCCGCTTCAGATGTTATCATCCATTAAATGGACGTTATTAGCCATTCTCAGTCCCATACAATGGGTTCAGACTGACTTCAGACTGTCCCGACTGTGCCACCTAGTGGGTTCTCCGTCCCATAGAAGGGCTTCAGACTGTTAGCTGGTTAGCATGAGGCATAAAGTCACTAATCTGGTTAATATGAGGCATAAAACCACTAAGGTTTTTAAAGCAATCTGGTTAATATGAAGCATAAAGTCACTAAGGTTAATTTTAGAGTAAATGTCATGGGCTACGATAAAGTAGACCGGAAGTAGACCGGAAGTATATGGCACTAGTAACCCACTAGGGGGCACTGTCGGAACAGTCTGAACCCATTCTATGGGACTGAGAACCTAATAGATGCCACAGTCGTGACAGTCTGAAGCCATTCTATGGGACTGATAACCGCTAATAATGTCCATTTAATGGACTGATAACATTCGAATGGCTGCCACACCATCCCCAAGGATGTCCAGCCTCCGATGTGTTGTCTTTGAGTAACATGCGGCCCGCAGTGAAATTTAGTTGAATAACTCTAATGTAAAGGTTTTCTCTGTAATACAATTAAATTGCTCATTATTAAATGTCTTTTTTTTCTGACTGATTGATACATTTGTAAAGCACTCTGGAGCTTGTTCTTGACAAAGGCTATATAAAGAATTAAATGTATTATTACTATTTATTCCTAATTGCTTACAAGGCACAAGTGTTGTGCGCAGCTCTGCATAGGCAAGTGAATGAAAAGATGAAAACATTATGTAAACCCTGTGTGTACTTCTCAAAATGAGAAAGCAGAAAGTGAGTGGTGCTGTAATGTGGCGAGACACTCATATGCATGAGCTATTATTTCTCTGATTTAAACACACTCTTTCTACCTCCCTCTCTAAAACACACACACTCACACACACACACAAGCCCAAACACATATCATACATAAACACATTATATGCTTTAAAGAGATGAGTCAGTCAGCCATGCAGCAAGCTTGAGTTGGCAGAGTTCATTTGAAAAATGTAAAATATTTATGAGAGAAGACTCTGCAGGGAAGGATGACGAGAAGAAAATTGCGAGGGAGAAACTGAGAGATAGCAGCGCATGTGAAACGATGATGAGTGGACCCAAATGAAATGCCGAGCGTTACAGATGAACAGAAGAAAGACAAATAAGTCTTTGTCGTTTCGAGTTCATTGAGTTACACTGTGCTACCTCCTTCTGGGTGGAAGCGGAGAGGAGCAGAGAGAGGAACTTTTATGTTTGATCAATAAATAGTAAAACCTCTCAAAACAAACGTAGTTTAAAAAAATAATAAGGGATGCTTTTTTGGGTCTTTAGGTAAGTGTGACAATATGGCAAGACTTTTCAGATATGCTAAGGTACAAAATGAGAACGTGAAAAAGGCAGGGCATATCTTAATCAAAAAATCCAATATTTAGGTAATTCAAACTCATAGATAAGGTTAAGCAAAAACTCCCAGAAATGTTAGAAAAGAAAGAAACTAAAAATAAAATCAATGTGGATAATTCTGTAACAGCAAACAGGAGGACAATTCAAAGTATTTACATTTTTTCTCTTTAATCATAGGCTTTTTTTTTAAATATAAAACCCGTATCTCTCGAGGCCTTGGTACACGGTTAGTCATTCCTGCTTCATTTCCAGACAGCCACTATCTCTAGATGTTAACAGCAGGGGCTGGTCAATCTAAATAACCAAACAACCATGAACTTCAGGGACTTTCCTTGAAAAGTGATGTTACATTGAACAAGAACTTTCTATCTCATTACAAAAAAATGTACTTGCCTAGAAAAAAAAAGAAAACAAAACAAAATTCAACAGGAGCATAGAGTTCGAGAGAATGGAAGAAAAAACCGGCCCACGAACCAGAGAGGGGACATGAAAAGAGGCTGCAGTGCACAGCTAGAAGTGCTCTCTAGGGTGTTCTAGTTGCTACAAGAAGCATGAAGTACCAAGGACCTCTGAAGTTTAGGGCAATTATACAAAGGCAATCTCAAAAATATACCAAACGGCGAGGCACTCACACACAGCAGAGTTCTAAAGCCTAAAAATACCGGGCCTAATAAGCTGCTGGGAAGATAAAGGAAAAACAAAGATTATACTGTAATTACATTGAAATGCAGAGAAAGAAAAGAAGCTGGTAGAAGTGCACTGGAGAAAATGTATTCCCTGGGAGATAGAATTTACAAGGGTGCTGCACAACTTCACTGATGCCATAAAATACAGTTATTGGCTCTGATTTTGATTAAAACTATTGCTTTTGAAATTTGGTGGACACAGAAACTTTGACTCTCTAGATTTCTTTGAAGAATTTATAGAATGCACGAAATATAGCACATCAAACTTTAGATTAGGTTATTGTTTGGTAAAAATAAAAAACAAGTAACAGATAAAAAAATATGATAATTTAGAAAACATCTCTATTTCTGAAGTAAAATGGCCTTGAAAAATATATTAATTTGCAATGTCAACAGCAGCAAAAATGAGGAAAAAAAATAATAAAGAGATAAGTTCTCAAAGACAGAGGAGGTTTTTTGAAAACAGAATTCAACAGTCAGGAGAAAATGATGATAAGAAAACTAATATGAACCAGTTTATCTCAATGAGATTTCCTGGAAAATTCTGAATGCCAAGTAACAAAGAAGAAATAATAGCGGTTGTGTAGAGCGCATTGCCTGGCAGCTGAAATAATGATTAAGCAACATCTTGTAAATTACCAATTAAAAGGAACAAAGCAACGTGAAAGAGTTAGAGATTTGCTTGAGCTGAGGACAAAGTGGCAACAAATTCAAAGATAGTGCACACAAAAACAAAATTAACACTGACTAGCCATGATATGACTACTAATAATTAAAAAATATAATATAAAGAATTGTGCAAGAACAGAAAAAAATATGTTTTGTTTTAGAGACAGTAGACTATCAGAATCCGACATCAGGAATCAGAAATAACCTGTTTTCAATACAAAACAATGTCAACAGACTATCAGAATCAGGTTTATTGCCATGCCAGTGAATACACACAAACTAGGAACTTGCAGTTAAGATCACTGCAAAATATCACAATGCAGACAAGAACACAGATATGCAATTACAGCAGAATTATTTTAAAAGTTTAAAATTGCTAATAACTTTTATTAATAATATAAATGAGTAGTAGTGCAAATGATTGTTGAGTAATTACAATGAATAGTAACAGTACAAATGATTGTGCGGGCAGCAGGTGCGTAAACACCTATTGTGATTTTTGTAAACACTTATTGTAATTTATGTAAACAATTATTGTGATTTTTGGGCATGGTGCTGGTTGAGGAGTTTGACAGCTGCAGGTAGGAAGGATCTACAATAACGCTCTTTTGTGCACCTCGGATGCTTATCAAACTTTTTTGCTTATCAACTGCAGGGTACAGTATAGACATCTTATCTTTATAAAATCATGTGCACGTGGCAAGGTTAAGGACACTTTTCTGACACGCACATGACTTCATCTTTCTCTCTTTTTTTTCACAGTAGTGGTACAGTATATCTTCCCTTAAATTCTCATTTCCTCCTTTTGAAATTTGCCTGAAGGCTGTCTCCCATCAGGATATTTTCATCTACTATGCTTTTCATACTAGAAAAAAAAATACTGAGGCTAGGTGTGGCTGGGTCAGACAAAAAACAAAGTTTCTATGGTTGCTGCACATAAAATGCACTCAGAGACAAAAAAAGTTAAAGACACAGAACAAATAGTGTTATTTGAAAATAATTTGGTAGACATGCAGACCAGTGTGTAAACAAATTGATTGGCAGGGAGTTGAACCATCTAAAACAGGCCCCAGAGGGCATAAGCCATAGCATCACAAACTGAGTGATGTCAGCATCAGGCAGTTGCTAGGGCATCAAACAGTCAGTCAAAACTGTGAATGAGGGTCACCAGACAAAAATCATATTCATGTTCATATTAGATTATGTTATAATAGACCATGTTATAATGTCATTTCCTCATCAAAAACCCAGTGCCCAAAGTGTTGCTTTGACTCATTCGTGCATGTTTGTGAAATCCTAGAATCTCCTGTGGTAGCCATGTGGAACTGCCTAAATGCTTGCTGGTACAACCCACCACCTATTTCTACAAAGCTCCTCCCTGGAGCTCAGTCCCCTGCCGAGCTACTTCCCCACAGAGCACTACTCCCAGGAACCGTTGTTGTGAAGACGTGCTGAAGTGGGAGTGTCAAAAATGGTAGGAGGTTAAAGAGACAGAGGACCATTTCAAAGAGTTTAGATATGATAGTCAAATTTATTTTCATATATACACATTTTCATAACAACTGAAGGTAACATAGTTATTTGATTGTGGCATAGAATTGAACTATGTGCCTGGAAAATACATAAAACTCCACCACCACCTTTAAATAATGCTGTGTTTCATATTGGTACTTAAAAAAAACAAAAAAAGCATAAAAAGTATGCTACAAAACATTTAAATGCAAAAATTAAGATTACATTGCCCATTAAAATTTTAATTTTTCCTTTTGTGCTTGTCTCACATATCTTCTATATCAATTGTTGAATAAGAGAATAAAATAAAAATATAGTAGGCTGACCTCCAGTTAAATTAATCTGCATTGAATTTCTGCAATAATTTATCTCACTCGCTCTCTACTGAGAGCAAAAAAATAAGGACCTGAATTGAATTCAAAATCAATAGAAACTAAAAAATAGCCAATCTTTCTATTTATGTGTATGTTGCCATAGAGCCACAGCCACAGGATTACCCCTCTGGGATATATTTTATCTAGGACCGAAAGTCTGCACAGCTGCAGACGGAGCATCTGTGTGTGTGTTGGTTTAGGGCGTGTCAGACTGTAGCATTCATACTGTGTACCCTCTTTTAAAAACGGTAGTGGCCGTCTTGGTTTGGGTCGACACCATTCATCAAGTAGCAAGAGGAAACTCGTGCTGAGAGCTTCTGCGCCTTCCGTGTCACTTTAAATAGCTACCTAGGCTGCAGAGAGCACAGCTGGAGGTGACATGAAGCACAACAGCTTGATGTTGCACACGTACACATTTACATACTGAAGACAGACGCAAAAAAAAAAAAAAAGAAAAAGCCAGCAATCGTAAAATGGGCAAAAATCTTTACACAGTGGCAGAAAATTGGGGTAAAAAATCATTTTAGAACATTTACTGTGCATGACTCGAGGAGTCATGCTGAGTTCACACATCTGTGCTGCACACACAAATAAATTTCCTCTCCTTTACTTGTGGATACATTAAGTGTATGCTCTCTCTTTCTTGATCTCTCTCTCTCACACACACACATAACTAGAGATAGTAAAGCAGCTCACGGTAACAAAGTAGTAATTCTCCTTTTGACACAGCCAATTTCTCCGGAGACAAAAAAGGAGTTATACACTGACACACTGCAACCCTCAGAGGACATCAACGCACAAAAGTACACACTCAAGCAAGTGCAACAAACCTTATTAGAACCCTGCGTTGACTTTCATTCACTGGGAATTATCTAACTAAAGTCATAGCTCAAACCATAATCAATTTATGATTAACCCAAACTTGAACTCACCAGAAAACATCCAAATGCTGTAAGGCAACAAATATAAATGCACAACCATGTCGAGGTGACACTTCTGCACTCTGTAGAGCCATAAAAAATACAAATAAAATGGCCTTTGCTGTCATCTCAATGTGTGTGCTGTTGGCCAAGGAGAGTTGTAGGTGTGAAATCTTATTCTCACATTAGAGCAAACGACAAGAGGCTCTGAAGAGATGAAGGTGGAGGAGTAGCGGGAGCAGAGGAAGTTCACATCAGAAAGCAGCCATCAGCTACATGTCAAGGTTAAGCCCAGTGTAAAGTTGTACTATTGAACACTTATCTCCTCCATGTGTGTGAAAGAGGGATTCTACTTCAACATTAATCATGGGTACTTACAATTAAAAATAACAAAATGTTAAAATAAGTAAAAAACACATAAGCTTTGTTGATGCTTATTCACACATATCGAGTTCAAAGTTAACTTCTTCAGAGCAACATGCCCAAACAGACTGTCTTGCACACATCGATTATTAAAATTATTCTATGGGGAAGAACATATTTTTTTAAAAAGTTTTTTTTTTTTTTTTTAACAATTTTTGTCTTCTGGTCTACTTCTACTTGCATATAGTAGCTTGTCAGGAGAACAAAATAGGGATGAGAAAAAAAAGAAAAAAAAACAGACCATGTCAAGTCCGAGTCAAGTCAGCAGTCCTGCCCTCTGTTTCTGTATTTAGTGAACATCAAACACATGTGGTCGGTTTCATGCTTCCTGCAGCCCATTATGGCTTAATGCTTCAGGAGGCTTCTTACTGACTTCAGCATTTTAACAACTTCAATGTATTCTGTTGCACACTCACAAACCCATACACACACGGCGCAACATATGAACTATCACAGACAGAAAACCAGATGCAGGAATTGACACTCATTAAACCCCAGCAGAATTATGAGCCAGCACACTGTGATACAAAAACAACTGTTGCTTTTGCTTCGATCTGGTTTCAGATAGAGACCAGCAGAAGCACTGGGCTTTTTGCTCATTCTAACCTTCCAATATTTTCTTAATCTTATCTCTGAAGCAGCTAATGCATTCCACTCACTGTCATCGTTATTACTGTTATCTACTGTATATTTTATTTTATTTTTTTTATTTTCACAGCATAGATTAGGGATAGCAATTGTAGTCCATTTTTGTTTGTTTAACATCCCATTCCTCTTCCAGACCCATTTCTTATTATCCAACTACTGCTGCATTCTTCCTAATACTGTTTTCATTCGATTTGCATAGGATATTTCATTCATTTTTAAAATTTGCATAATGCATGAATTATGACTCATCCTTGTTCAAATGCCTCTGCAGTATTTCGCTCCCATCTAGGTACAATGAATTAGATGTTTTTATTTATTTTATCTGGCACTTCTTGAGCCCCATGTGTGACCAGTTGACATAAAAACTCCATCAATTACCATACATCCATTATCTTTTATCTGCTTCTTCCTTTCAGGGTCACAGGGGTCACTAGTGCTAATATCTAGCAGTCACTCTGCAAGGGGTGGGGTACACCCTGGTTGAGACCATCACAGGGCTATGTAGAGACAAACAAGCATTAACTCTCTCTCTCTCACCTAGGGATAATTTAGAGTTATTAATTAGTCTTACATCCATGTTTTTGGTCTGTGGGAGGGAACTGGAGTACCCAGAGAAAACCCACACATGCACAGATAGAACATGCAAACCATAGGTCCTCGGCCGGGATTTGATCTGGCAACCTTCTTGGTGGGAGGCAACAGTTCCAAGTGAGCCACCATACCACCAATATAATAGCAATTTAGCTAAAAAAAAAGCAATTTAGCTAAAATGATCATACTTCATTTAGCCTTAATTGATTGTTGTTTATTCTGAATTTTGTTGTACATGAATATGGATTCTGTCTTTAAGCATCCATTATAGTAGATTATGTATTTTCATGAGATGAGATGAGATAAAACTTGATTGATCCCACCGTGTGGAAATTTGCTCGTTACTGCAGCTCATATTGAAGAAAATATGATTGTAAGTGCATTTTAAGAATTGCTATTACTGCAATTCTTGACATTGTATAGAAACTATCTTAAAATATTGAGAAACTTGTTTCATATTTTCATGTTGCTATTTATGGAGAACTAATTGGCTTTTATTGCCTCTTTTAAATACTGTATAACTTTTAGTTCAACAAACAGCAGGTGCATTTCTTTGTGCCATGTCATTAATATCCCCTGTAACCAGATTTTAGAATATTACTTCTTCTATAACTCTCTGGGAAAGAAACCTCTTATTGTCACACCTAGAAGTATGTACAGTACATATCTATTTCAGTGTGGTGAAAGTCTGGTCTGCTGCAAATGCTCAGTACAGGCATGCACACTGCTTGCATGTTTGTTTGAAATAGTATTATCTGTTCAGAGGAATCCTGCATGTTAATAAACAAAGAAATAACAGTGATGTCAAAAAAAATCCTCCTTCATAATTCCAATGATGCTGATTAGATGCAACACCTAATCATCATTTTCACAGCATCTGAGGCAAACAAGTGGGAATAAACGGCTGAAAAGTGTCTCAGCTTCTGCACTGATTACTGTACGAACTGTAGTACAATAAGACATGCTTGTTAGCTGGTTATGAACTCCGATGGCAAATTGACACATTGTTGTGAGACAACTGCAATTACAAAGAGGTTTGAAGAGTTTTGTGTAGTGCTGCAGCTTCTTAGGTGACAAACAGCAGTGGCTGTAGTGATGATACTTCTCTAGCATCAGTAACAATGCTTTTAATCGTCATGGTTTAAAACTTTAAAACTTCAACCCTGCCTAAATCTAAATATGTAAAGAAATCATTATTTTCAACTACTTTCACCAGAATTGTTATAGCCACTGATGATAGGATGAATTGGTTTACTAATTTTTGTTATTTGTCACTTGTGTGGCTAATTAATAACTTCAGATTTATTCTAAATGTTTTAAAATATTTCACCAGACTGACAATGTGTTTTCTGTCAGAAAGGGGTTAATAACTACTTGGATTGATTGTTTGATCTTTTTTGGGTATTTTTATCAGAGATAAAAGCTAAATGTGTTGTTTACATGTAAGCATTTGAGATAATTGTTCTTTTCTAAAACACAGCACAAAAAAGTAAAAGAAAAATGTTTGGTTGATTATTTCTTTATTGTAACAATGCTTCTTGGCAATAAATCTTGTTGGAAAGGCTATTAAGTTATCTGTTAAATGGTGCCACGTTTGTAAGGATCATGCATTTGTGGGGTGAGCAGTAGAGCAGAGTATGTGGGTTGCACATATAAAAAAATGGCCAATCCTCCTTGCTAAACAGCTTATTTTGCTGTTGCTGTTGACACTTGTTTTGAGCTTCTGGTACCCCCAGGTGCTGACAATAATGTGCCCAGTATAAGATTTATTGCCAAGAACCATTGTTACATCAAAGAAATAAACTGCCAACACAAATTTACTTACTTTTTGCTAAGTATATTTTGTTGGTACATTTTTAAATCAAACTGGTTAAAAAAAATTCCAGGAGGGTTTTGAATAAATAAGTTTAAAAAAGCACACTGTTTTTCAGCAACCGGATGACTATTACAAATTTAAAATGCATGGCCTCAAATATGGCTCCAAGAAACATAGTTGAAAATATTCCCATAGTTCTCACAGTGGGTTACTGTACTGAAAAGTAGAAGTTTCCAGTGCAAGCCATTCCATAGCAACTAGTGTTCCTTGGGATTCAGGGCTGGTGAGCAGCAATCCAGCTCTATCATTATCCAAACACTGGTTAGAGATGACACTCCAGAGCATTGTACGACACAGTTGAGTGTGTAGCAACCAGCAATCAACAACAACAAAAATACAGCACGGGAAAATCAATGCCAGAATGTTACCAGGCTTCCTGCAGATGTCTTATACAGCTCGTCTCTTTGTACAGGCCTACAGTATGTGACATTGAGGATCTAACACTCACTGGCTGCCAGCTGCTTTCAAAAGGCCGCCCGACGCCTCTCTCTTTAAGAGCTGATGAGGGAGACGCACATAGAGATGAAGAATGTCATCCCCGGAAAGACAAAAAGATAAGTCATCAAGACCATAATGATGCAGTGGGACAGGGAGGGGGCAGCACAAGGAGGAGACAAATTAGTATCATAAAAATCAATCTTCCATTTTTGGTAAACACTGACAAAACAAAAAAGAAGAATAAGAAAAGAATCTCTTTCCTAAACTGATTACCCTCTGCAGAGTAGAATCATCATGCTCATTCTAAAAGCATCCGTCAGTTTAGTTTATTCCCCATAAACTTGTTTTTCATTTTTTTAAAGCGCTTGGCTTATAACGCTGCAATGGTCCAATAAACATTGCTTCAACACAATGATAACAAACAGCTCACCCTTAACTCAATAGCATTCTTCTGCATGGCTTTTCTCCAGGGAAAATTGCTTAAAAAACAGGAGACTATCCAAGATGTTTTATGAGGCATATCAGTGTGAAAACTTACTTAGTGAACATAATCAAACATAGGCTGCGGTATGATAATAAAGCTTTTTTCATCTCTAGAGTAAAAACAGTATTGTACACTACTGTAATTTTTAAAATAAAAAAATAACTTTTTTTCATAAACTTAAAAGGTCATTAACTTTAGAGCATCTTTTTCTTAGTTTCCCCCTTTGTGTTTTGCTTGCAGCTCTTTCTTAAACTTTATTTGCATACCACTTCATTATTTTGTACGCATAATTTGTTCCCTTATGAAACACAGTTTACTAGCCTCACAGAGTGATTAAAAGTCCAATACAGGGGGCCATTTAATCACTTTAACCTAACCTTGCTTCTGGAGTTGGGGCAGGGTTGTCCCTTGCAAACTGAATCTTGCTAATGTAGTCAGCACGAGACCTTCGATCAGACCCAGCCGATACATTAGGTTGATCAAACCCTGATGACACACTAGGATATACCCTCTGCAAATGGATCATCCACAGTTTTTAAGTTGCTCATAATTTGGCAGCATAAATTAAACCTTTCATATTTTACAAGGTGTTTATTTTGCCAGCCTACAGCTGGTGATTAGCTTTATGTTTATGTTCAAGAGCCAAGTGACAGGACCAAGTTTCTTTCTCTTCTTAGTCCTGGCAGCTTAGCTTCTTTATTTTTGCAGCTGTGGCAGAGTGGTTAGAGGAGTCATCCTGTAACTGGTGGGTTGCCGGTTCAGTCCCCATTCCATCTGTCTCAGTTGTTTTGTCCTTAGGCAAGACACTTCAACCACCATGCCAATGTGCATGGTAGTCTCGCCTCTTTTATTCTGCCCCAGGGCAGCTGTTGCTACAATGTAGCTTACCACCATCATTGTGTGTGAATGTTTGTAATGTAAAGACCTATGGAGTCTGTAGGGACTTTGTAAAGCACTACATAAAGTGCAGTTTACCATTTTCTGTTTTAGTCACATTGATGTACCACATAATTACCTCAAACAAAAGGCACACCTGGTTATATGTCATAATAGAATGAAGAATGTATACATTTTGGTGAAAGTTGTAACTTTTTAGAAATTCAAGATGATCTCTTTAAAGGGCAATATCATGTAAAAATAACTTTTTTGGTTCATTTTTTGTTGTATTTTAGCGTACGATGGCTAGTTGTCAGCAGTCAGGCAGCCATTCGATGTCTACCCTCCTGAAGAGCCTGAGAATATAATGCTAGCTCAAACTTTGTGAGTAAACATTAGCACTAAGTACCAATGGCTGAATCTAAGCAGATTTGACAGACACCTGCTGCCTTCAGAGTTGCCAATTGTCCCGTATTAGCAGGGATGTGACGTATTTTAAACCAAATTAATGTGTCCCGTCGTATTCTGACTGCAGCCTAAAATCAGAGCTATTACAGTATGGCAGGCATGCATTTGTCTAGTGCACTGACCTGAAGGGGGTCCTCGAGGAACAGTACTGAAGTGACCAAATTCAACAACCATATGAAACACTGAGTGCATTAAAATGACCAGTATACTCACTCCACCCTCTTAAACCAAAGGGGTCCCATGACAGTAACACAGACTGTAACAGTAACACAGACTGTAGCAGCTTCATTTGATCTGTTTACTGAGCTTTAGCACAAGCTATTGGCTATTGTTAGTGTGGTGGGTGACCATATTTTTATAATAAATTAAAATTGTAAATCTAAAAGCTACCACAAATATATTATCAAACTATATAAAGACATATTTGGTCTAACCATTGAAAACATGGATGACATAAAAAAATGGTCATCTCTACAAAATACATCTCTACATAAATGTAGAGTTGCAGTGATCTAATACAGATTCATTTCAGCTTGTCAGTAAGACCAAGTTGCATGCACAGCCTCCTCCATAATGACAAACCTGATTAATGCCAATAAATTTGTGGTGTAATTAATAGAACATAGTCCAAAGACCATCATCAAAAAGTGTTCTAGAACTATAGTCACAAAGAACCATGCAACTCACGACAACTACCACAAGACATTCCCTGTGTCCAGCCCAGCAACAGGTCAGGACCAGTTGAAAAAAGATTGAACAATAATAAAATTAGATTTAAGATTTAATCTCTACCTTGCGACTGAATTGTGTGTTTCATTAGTTTCTGCCAAAAGACAAAGTTCCTCCTGTAGCCATGTTCTGCTACGAGAGTCACTTCTGGAAACTGTGATACACTAAAGTGAATGTGTTTGACTTTTTATAAAGATGCCAAAATCAGAAAAAAAGTTAAAGTTTGCAGTTTGAAGAATAGTAAAATAAAATGTAAGTTTAAATTGCATTTTATTTAGCTCACTGCTAAGAAGAGTTATGATGTGTGTGAGCGTGTGTGCGTGTGTATGTGTGTGTATGGTCTCACTCCCACTTTCTCATCTGTTCCATCCCAATAAAAGCTGCAGTAAATTGCATGTGTATGTGTTGAGATGCCCGAAAGCATTTAGCTGAATTCCAGGGGATGCAAACATGCAATCAGCTGAACTGCAAAAGGGGCTTATGACTGACATCCGACCACGATCTGACACAGTGAGCAACCTTATATGAGTAAAGCTCCACCATGTGATCCAGTAAACACAGCTTAAAAAAGTTTCAAGGAGTGTCTTTAAAAAAAAAGGAAAGGAAAGAAAAAAAGAAAAACTCTGAGAAGATTGAAATCCTGAAAAGACTCAGTGAGTTGCTAATCTTGAATCTGTCTTTTCAAATAGTGAGGGAATCGGAAGGGGACTTTCTGATATTTTTTTGATCGCAGATCAAACAGACAGATTGTCTGTGGCATGTCTGCTCTGCCTCAAAATCGTTTCAAAGCAGTGTTTTATCTTCAGAGACAGCTGAGCTGCAGCCCTTCTGCTTTGCAGAAGCATGTGACTTGGAATAAGTGTGACAACAGTTTTAGGAGGTGTAAAGATAGCTGTTATCTCAGGTCCCTCAAACAAACTAAAATATAAGTTTGGTGTGAACAGAACACCTGCATTACTCTACTACTGTCTTATTACTGAACCAACCACAAACAAACCAGTGATACAACAAAATAATAAAAAAAGAATAATAATAAAGCGTATGCACTCTGCATACTTTTTGTTGTTTTGAGTTTGAGCTATTTTCTTTCTTTTTTTTTTTTTGGACAACTGTTCAGAATTAACACATTTGATGTCAAATATAGTTTGCAAATTTTATCCACAAGAATGATCAAATTACACGAACTGTCAAGATTTTCCTGATAAGGTTTTTCTTTTTCATTTTGGGTGGAGAAAAAAACAGAAAAAGGTGCGTAGATCTTAAAAACAAATGAATAAAATACTTGAACAATGTGTGTGTTCTGAAGAAACTTACCTGATATTTCCGACTGAGGGACACCTTCCACGGAGAAATGTTTCCCCTTGTAAAATGTTTTGAAATTAGAGCAACTCTTGGCTTTGCTGGACCCTTTGTCCCCACAGGCTGGTACTGTTAGAGAGCACAGTGCCAAAGCTGCTATGATGAAGGAATCCATGACAGCTGAGTCAAGTGAAAATCCCAGTGGCAAAAAAAGAAGAAGAAACAACCAAAAAAATAAGAGACTCCCAAAAAAAACTATGACTACTTGGTGCTGCTGTGCGTAAAATATCCTCCACCTGGCTGCTCCTTTTTGCCCTCTGAGCGCGCCCGCTGCTCTTTGCGCACTGCTGCGCGGCACAGGAGTCCTCACAGCGCAGACGTCCCGGTCTCTTCTTCACCTCACTTCTTGTGTTGTTCACCTTCACTTTTGTAGAAGGCTACTCTCGATAGATACGAATGCCCAGACTCATCATTTGCACACCTAGAGAGAGAGAGAGAGAGAGAGAGAGAGAGAGAGAGAGAGAGAGAGAGAGAGAGAGAGAGAGAGAGAGAGAGAG
>JAUBOC010000078.1:12096969-12112247 GCA_032275365.1 Anablepsoides cearensis | reverse complement strand
CGAAATGGTTTTGTATGGCTCACTCAAACATTCACATGTCATTATTATTAACTGGTGTTAGATCTTAACAGGTAAAGAGTAAAGAACATTGCTTATTTCTTTCAAAACCTTCCAAGTTCATTTGACTTAATTTGAGTATGACCATATAACTCTTTTTAAATAGAAATGAAAAGTTACAGCTATTTATTCCAACATAATAAGTTGTTTAAGTTGCAACACACTAAATTAAATAAATTAATAAACTTGTGCATTTGAGTTGCTTTAACATAATTGCTTTGTGTTCTTTAAACTCTAATCACATAATTAAAAAACTAATAGTTTTAGTTTTAAATAAATTTGTGTAATCAGTTTCCCCAAATCATTTGAGTTAACTTGACTCGTTGGGTTTTACAGTGTTACCTAAATGTCTACATGGTATCTCCAGATGGCCTATTTAAAGGAAGGAGGGAAAATAAGCAAACAATAAGACACAACTTTATTCTTGTGTCCATGGACGGCTGTTTTTGCACCTTCCTTTCTAGAAAGCAAGAGAGACAGGTAACTGTCATATGACTGCCATTAACATGCATCTTTGGTGACCCAATTACATGTTAGTTACCCAAAGAGTGTCCATTTTTTATAGCAATAAAAGCCTCTTTCTGTATTTCAAAGGTAATAATTGGTTTGTGCAAATGTCAAATGGCATTTTTTGAAGATCTACGTATATCACAAAGATATTGAGAGGTGATGTTAGAGAGTTCGTCCATAGTTTGTTACAGATTCTAAGGTAAAATGCTGTGTCCATTGATGTTATTAAATATTTATTTTTTTATTATTTTTTTTAAATGCACCTAGGAAACATGTTTTTATTCTGTATTGGTGTGCCAATGAAGGATACTTAAACTATATTAGGTTGGACAACAGTTTGTTGCTGCAGCTCATAAACAACTACATGTGGGCTTTGCCATGAGTAATTCATTCACCTAATACAGTATGCATTTCAGATCACCTTGTCTAAGCAAAAGAACCTCACACATCCCCAGGGCTCTCTGGATGTGCTAATAGCTGCATTTACAAGTGTACGCTTGTGAAACACTGAAAACTCATGTTAATGACACATGTAAAATGTAACTAAACGTCTTACCACTTCTTTTGGTAAAATACGTAGGTGGAAGAAGCTGATATGGTAATTAGAGCTGAATAATGTAAAATACCTGCAGGAGATCAGAATAAGACGCTCCTTCCTGACAACTTGTGGGTGCGTGTACTCATGGAAGTAAACTATTTTTTAAGTAAAAAATTAAACTTTGCTGAAATACTAGTGGAATGTAGAAATGGGATTCAAAAATAATGGACAGGTGAACCTAAGAAAACTGTTTAAAGTTCACTGAATGTGAGCCAAAAGTAAAAAAAAAGGACACTATTTTATCAAATCTAAATCTGTCTATAGTTATACAGTACCAGGCAAATAAATAAATTTAAAAAATAAATTAAAAATTCAGTTAAAGTAAGGCTTTTATATTTTATATACTGTAAGTCTTCACTGCTGACAGATCCAGTTCTGGACAGTTCTAGATTCCTTGTGGGTGTGACTTTCATTATTTGTCCAAGTAAGAAAGTGTCACATACCTTTACCTTTGGAACCATCTCCTGAGCTCTGACATCCGTCTTCATCATCACAATCTGTAGTGCTGCCGTCCTCTTCTCCACTGCCCAGATCATCCCAGATCTGGTTCAGTTTTGGAAACTTCTCCTCAGTCTCCTAAAGAGACAAACACAACAAAGGTTGATTAAACACAGAATCCAATGCTCGCTGAACTAAAGAAAATAAAGAACACTGTTACAAGTTTAAACATACATGTGTTCAAATATGACAAAGCAGTCCCTATATGAAGTAAATAATGTCCACCCGTGTGATATTTAATAATGTAAGTTATAATGTAAAATAAGAATTATTTACAAGACACAATATTGAGGCATAAGATAAGATGAACAACAACCTAACTGTTGCCCAACTGACTTGCTCATAAATGTGGACTTTAATACAGTTAGTGTGTGGTGATTCCAGAGGATTTAGGGCTGAAACAACAAGGGCACAACCCTATTTTCTTTTTAGTTAAAAGGGAAAGAGGAAAGATTGGCACTTGAGTGGTTGAGAAAGTAAATAAGACTCAAATAAATTTGAATGTGTACAATGGCTGTGTCCAAAACGGCAAGGCCGGGTCCTCCGAAGGCCGAATTTGTCGGCCGCTTACATCACAACGCCGCGACGAAGGCCGTCCCAAACCGAAGACTCCTCCGATGCGTCTTTCATTTTCCCCGAATTGAAGGATGGTTGGATGGATCCTTCCCGGCCTTGCATATCCCAGAATGCATTGCGGCCCGACTAGAGATTTTTTTTTTTCAGCTAGTTATGTCGGACGAAACGAGAGAAAAGTATGTTTTAAATAAAAATCTGGCGGTTTAAAAATTAAAAAACTTGAAGCGGTTGTAATTTTATTACTTTTATCATTTGTATAGACATGTTTTTAATAACAAAGTTATTTAGAGAAATAAACATGCACCTATGGCGGGTCCATTAGTTCTTCAAGTTATTTTGATTGTTTTTATTGTTTTGTGATGTTAATAACGCTAAAAAAAAATGATATTTTTGTCATTATGATCTAATTTTGCTTCTGGGTAGCGTCGTCATGGTTGCTAGGTGGCATGACGCAAGCCAGGGTAAAGACGGGAGGCAAGACCGTCCAAATTCACAGTTTTTTTCCGGTCTTCCCGGTCTACCAAGGACCCACCTCGACCGGGTAGTCTGGGTCCTTCGGAGGACCCGGCCCACCGTTTTGAACACAGCAAATGTAGCAAGACTATACAGTCATTAGGTTTTTTCTGACTTTATCTTAATTTCTACTGAGTGCAAGTAAAGATGTCTGAGGAACAAATGTTACAATTTTATTTTTACATTTCTTTTTATTTATTTATTTTATTAGGCTGACAGCTTTATTTTGAAAGAGCCAGGGGCGGTTCTAGGGGTGGGGCCACAGGGGCATTGGCCCCTCTATGAATATCGTGGCCCCTTGATGCCCCCTTACTCAGAAAAATTCTAGATCTGCCACTGAAATGAGCTAATCTCATTTGAGCACTTAGACTGTCAATAAGACAATGTGAACTAAAGAGGAAAGAAAAAATGAAAAGAAGAGGACCAAACAAATCTCGTACTTTATTAATGATCCATAAAAATAAATGTTTGCGTTTTTTATATTATATATCAGTTATTGTTTAGCAACAAGAACAAACAAAATAAATTCAATATAATTTTGAATGAACTGATATATCAATTAAATGGCGATAAAATGTATTTTTTTATGTTTTAAGAGGATGAACATTTGTTTCAGCCATTTCAAAATACTGCATGCAAGTCACATAAAACTTGAGTCTATTTATGGTAATTGTGAAGTATCGACAAACAGAAGACAAATGTGTTTTTTTTTCTTTTGTTTGTTTTGTTTTTTCCTGTGAAACATTTTTGCAGCAGAGGCAAGGACTCATTTGCTCTGACATATCGACTCTTGTATATGTTGGCAAAGGCCCTAAAGATCCTGGGGAAGATCAACATGGGTGGTGCATTATAGAGTGCCCTGGGTGGTAGGATTATGTGTTCCATTTAGGCACAACAGAACCAGAAACATTTATGTAGGAGATTAAAATCCTATGAAAAAAATGTATTCTAAACTATTATTAAAAAAAAGAAAAAGAAAAAAGCTTAAATGAGGGATGTTGGGAAGGTGGGGATGTGTGGATAGATGGATGTTTTCAAATATTACCTTTAAATTGCCCAAAGTAAAACACTTGATAAAATGGAAAACATAAATGTAGTATGATGCAAAGCTGAGTCTAAAACATAAATAGTCTGTAGTCAGGCAGATGACAAAAAAAAACACTCTGTGCCTGCTCACACTAACTACTTTATTATACTCAAATGTTGCAGGTCTATTGTTTACCTTGTTATCTTGCTCTTGTTTAGGAACATTTGCATAATAACTCTGGCTTATACCAATATGTCTAAGGCAAACACACTAACTAAATCTATAGACACATTAAATCATAACAAAATATTCTTGATGCTGCACACAAAACTAATTAATGGCAACTTTTTGTTACATAGCCAGACTTCATGGAACTTAAATGAGTCATTAAGCACAAGCAGGTACACATTTTATAGTTGACTCAAAACAGAAAACTTTTTTTTTTGTTTTGAAACATTCATTTATAAAATAATTAATGAAAAAGCACACAAAAAATAAGAAAATCAGTATTTACTTTTGTTTTTGTGCATTTTTTGAATAAAGGTTGTCTCAGATTACAACCTGTCTTGTTTTTTGTTTTTCTTTTTTTTTTCATATGCTGTTTTTTTTTCCTGTTTGTAAACTAAAATTTTATATTTTGAGTTAGAACGATCCTTGTTTAGGTAGGGAGGGGACACTGGATTTTATGTTTCTAATCTTATTTGTAAACAGATTTTTTTAATCATATTGTGTGTATGTGCAAATGTACATTGTTAGAAAACACCATGAGTGCAACTGCTGCCTATCCTCATATAAATGGTGAGTATGGGCATATTTAAGAGAGCAGTTATGTTAAACACATTATTTATTTTCATTATTATGGAAACACAATTAGAACATACTGTAAACAATGACTTAGCAGGAATATTTTGTGTTAAACAGAAAAAAAAATGTTCTGCATCTTCATTATATAGATGATTGGTTATCAGTTCATTAAACACAATGTACCTATATAGCTGCCTTTATTGTAACGGAAATAATCATTTAAGGTCCAGTTGCTATGGAAACTATAATAAAAGTAATTTTGTCTTGTTGATGTCTACTTTAGTCTACTGTGGAATTTTAGAGGAGGTTTTGGTCAGATTATCCAGATTTCTTTATGAATCAGGTGATTCGTGCTTTGAATAGCCTGCAGTATCTAACTGATGGCAACAGTTTAAACAGATGTTCTAAGTGTGAACAGTCATTTGGGTTGTTCTGAGGTTCTGGAGAGGCAGCAGGCATTAGTGATGTCTTCCAGGGAGGGTAGCAAGCAGCCAACTTTCTGTGCTGTTTGATCACTCTCTGGAGAGCTTTTCTATGCAGCCAGCATACCACACTGTGATCCCGCATGCCAGGACCCTTTCTCTGGTGGAGCAAAAGGCCACCAGCAGCATTTTTCAGTCACTTTGTTTTTGCCTTTGAGTATCTTTTGGGGAACTTAGACACTGCTGGGCCTTTTTTTTTTTTTGACAATGCCCACGGTGTTGGCAGACCAGGAGAGGTTGTCAAAGATGCAAACTCCTAAGAATTTATAGCTTTGAACCCGTTCAGTCTTGATGAGTGGACATAAAAGTGAAGTTGGGTTCTTTGTTTCTTGAAGTACATAAAGAGCTCCTTTGTTTCTATGATGTCTAGTTTTTTTTTTTTTTTTTTTTTTTTGCTGAAAATTATTCCTTCAGTTTTAGGACTCTGTCCCTACTGGTAGAATTATCCTCCCCTGAGATGTGTTCAACCACTCTTCTATCATCTGTAGACTGTTATGATTGTGTCAGCATAATGGACCACAATTAGGTATTCACTAAGTACGATACTGGACTAAACACACATCATTGTCTATTTTTTTTTAAATCCTGTTGGAGAAATGAGACTTCTACTGGAATTGAGAGAGAGTTTTCCTAAAGTTGTTTAAATTTTGGAGCTTGCAGTTGTTTGTGATGGCAATCAAGTTTGGTCTTGGCCACTCTGTAGTTATTAGCTAACCGTCTGGTCACAATTAAACAATTTCTTCAAGCTGCGGTTGCTTAAATGCCTATTTACAACGGGTATGAAGTTAATTGTTCTTAAACTTTCAAAAGAACCCTCCCTTTAAAAAATAAAGTAAATAACTGAACTTCAATGATTTGAAGCAGGCTTGTCTTCATGGATCGTATTATGCAATTTTGGTGCCTTTTTTATTGGAAACACAAAAACTAGTCTGAATAACTACACTTTATATTCAGTTTTCTTATAGTTATAATAAAGAAAAAAAACAAGCAATGTGACAGGAAAGAAAAATATATGTCTATGGAAGAGGAACCTTATAAATAAGTGCTTCAGACTTTGGAGAAAACAGGTGCTTTTCAGAAGCTGATGAGGGGTCAGAAAGAAAAGAATACCTGCCTGTCTCTGCAAGACTAGCCCTGAAATTATCCTGGCATCCAAAGATAAATCACGTATTCAAAAAAAGACTTTGAATTAAATCCCTAATCATTAAATAATTCTAGTTCTCCTTAGACCATGCCAACTAATTCTCCACTCTCTTTCTTCTTAAAGATATTCTTTAGTTTGAGGATGATAGGGGGGTTCAGAACATCAAAGGCTGAATTCCTGCATGTGTTTGACTATATCCTAGTCACACTGAAGTCTGCATTGCCAGGAATAACCAAGTGCCCTCTGAAGGCGCCCAGAATATGTATATATTAAAACAACTGTTGCGTTAAAAGTGTGAATGCTTGTCTTTGCCCACGTCTAAAAATGTGCCTTATGTGGGATGTTGTCATTAAATCTTTGCAACAAGATCCAATTCATAACCTTTACATGTTACTAATTAAAATAGGCTCTGCTTCTTTACTGAAAGTTTAAAAATAAAGCTCATTAAAGTCAGCAGAGGTAAAACAGCATCTAAGAAAAAAAGAAAAGAAAAAAAAGGCAACAGATGCTGAGGAAAAACAGAAATTAACCCCTCCACTCTAAACTGCACAGGTTTCAACCTTTTAGATTAGAAGCCCATGGCAATGGGATTGTCTTTCAAAAAACATTTTGAGAAAGTATTCATTTATTTTTTACCAAATAACTCAATGCACTGAATCCAAGAAAACATGCACCCCATACTGCAGGAACAAGAGCTGATCTACACAAGAGATGGATTTTGAACATAAAACAATGCTCTGGCAACCAATAAAAAAACAAATGAAAGTGGATGCAAAACACAATACAGGCATGTTACTCAGTAAATAAATTGAAAAGAGCAGCATGCAGCCTTAACTGGGAATAATCTGAAAATAAAGCCAGAATTGAGAACACAAAAACAGAACATAAAACAAAAAACTATGATGAATCATTAGGTAAGGAGGCCTGTAATGACTTACTGACTCCCCAGCTCTGGATGCGGAGGTAGCTCTCCTGCTAAGTTACCCTAACTGATGTGTTTTACCATTTACTTTGGCGCAGTTAAAAATACATTTCTGCATATAATTCCAATGCTACATAAACAGGCTGCATTTCTCTAGTCAGTAAGATTCTTGAAAATTTGATTTTGGGTTCAAATCTTTAATGCAGGAAATGCACTCCTCTTCTTCAAGTTTCATAACTTTTGATTTACAAGTAATTAGTCCTTTATAGAAAACATGCTAAGAAAAAGATATTAACTAAATAGTATTGCATCCAGAGATGTATAATAACAAAGTACATGTATTATAACTTTTACTTTTATTTTGTTATATTCAAAATCTAAAATAAAATATATATACTTATTTGCTTTAAAATAGAATATATGACACACTACAAATTTAAATATAACTGTAATTTATCATGGAAGGAGTTGTTAAAAGTATTTTTACTTGTACTTTTCCAATTAATGTGAGCAATTTTATGAGGTTTGCTTAAGTCATTTTCTTATTAGTGAAATCCAGTTTTATCAGCCATTTTCTGTTAATATATTTTACTTAGTTGTGTTTTGTTTAAGTGCTTTATACATCTATGTTAAAAAACTATCAACACAACAACCAATTCTTCACTACAGGTAAGTACAAGTCGAGTGTGTTCCTAACTATAGTGACACCTTTTTGATCATGAGCTCACTGTTTAATCCCAGCAGTGCACTATTTTGTTAGGCTGTCACACAACACACCTTCCAGGCACACACCTAAACAGATAATGTGTGTGTGAGTGTATGTAATGCACATTTATTTGACCAACTCTGACTTCTATGTGGGGACCGGCAGATATTTTCAGTCACATTTGTCAGTTTTGGTAATGTTAGCATTTTTAGAGCACGTTGAAAGAAAAAAGAGTTGTTGTAAGAGATGTGAGGGTGGAAAAACAGTGAAGGCTGTATCGACATTGCCGGGAAGCAGAAGCATTTCAGACGTCAAACTGGGCTTCATTAGTCCTTATAGGGCAGCAGCACGAAAGGTTTGGGAGAAAAAAAAACTGCTTTGTCAAGGTACCACTTGAGGTCACTCACCATGAATGCCTTTTATTATGGTAATAATCAGCCCACATGCCAGATTAATCAATGCAGACTTGAAACGTTCATAAGGTGTAACACTTCAAATGTCACAAAAACGTGAAACTTTATATATTAATTTATCCATTAAAAAAACTTTTTTTTTGCTGATATTTGCTGTGTGCTAAAAGACAAAGAAGACCTAAATCACTTTGGTACATAATTTAAAAATATATATATATATTTTTTAACTTTCAACAAATTAACATAATGATGAAAAAATGGCAGAAAATGGGGTTTTAACTTCCAACAGGTCACATGTTTTTTTTTTTTTTCTATGTGAGAAGAATCACTCTTCTTGAATTTAAAACAGATGAATTATGAAGGGTGGGGTAAATATGTCCAAATGTAGAAATAAAAAAAGGTCACAGCTGATGGAATATGCATGAGCTTTCCATCTAATTGTGACGGTTTAAAAAAAATATTATGATCAAATTACAGTCTGGGTTCATGAAGTCTGGTTGCCAGGAACAGAGAGGCTCATGCAGTGGGACTTGTTGCTGTACGGTTGCCACAGCAGCAGCAAAAGAGAAGCGAGAGTTTCTGTGAAGACCAGCTTCATCATCTTCTTCAAGTGGAAAGAATCTGTCCCCTCCCTGTGAGGCACTGCCAGCTCAGTCCAGGCTCTTTTCCTCCTCCCTGGACTCCACTAACTTTTCAAACTTCTTCAGACCGCTGCAGGCATAGCTGAACATAGAAGTCATAAGTTGCGATGGCCTATTTAAGCCTGTAAATCAGTTTGATTTTTGAGGGTCCGCTGGGTAAGGTTGATGAATAGCACGGGCAAACCGCTGGTAGCAAAATCACACAGTAGCTTTAATTTTAGGCAATAGTTGATGGGGTCGTGGATTGACTGAGAAAGCTAATGAATAAACTCTATGGCTTCTCTGAAGTGGAACTTTGCCAGGTTGTTGGCTGACTATTTATGCTGGGTAATTTTCAAAAGAAAAAAAAAGCAAACCGTAAAACTTTCCATTTACCTTAACTTACAGAAATCTTTAAGATCTTGTTTATGCGTGTTGATGTTAGTCGTTATGTATTGCAGAAAAGTAAAAAAAAAAAAGAAAATAAATGATAAACAGCTTGTTCTGGATGTTGATCTTGACTTTATCGAGGAGCAAATACAAACTGACGAACAATCTGGAAACAATAATCTCACACAAATGTGGCTTGTAGAAGTTTCCACACCCAAACCCAGCTGGACTCTGATATAAATCAGACATCTATTTTAGAACATTTATTGTCCACTTTTGCTTTATTTATGGACAAAGAAATGAGAAGGATAATCAGACAAGATCCATATGGGTGGATTTTAACTTACTCAATGAGGCATTTGTTTTACAAAGACAAGAACATAAAGTTTGACTTATATGTGTGAGTTGGGATTTTATTTTTAGTCATTTGATTTAACATGTAAACACTAAGTCTGCAGGCTTCCATGTATTAAAGTGTGTCACACAGGTCACATAATTAGGAGGATCAAACACATGTGCGGGGTGTACTGTGGCATCACACATGCACAAGTGCATTCAGACTCCTTTTTCTGTGCTCTGAGAACTTAAGCAAAATGCCACGGGTAAATTAGTGTCAGAGCCTTTGATTTATCAGCAGCAGTTCCCAATCCTCTTAGTGGATAAAGTTTTCTTCACAGCACTATGTGCTCTACATAAGATGAAATTTAAGCATTCCCCGCAACTCATGGAACTCAGCAAATGCAAAAACCAAGATTAGATACACATTAACATACATGCCATGCATTAAAAAAATAATAATATATAATATGCTTAGGCTGTTTAATTTTCTTTTACGGTGTAACTAGCAACTTAAATTCTAGTCAAGAATAAAAGAAGATGAACACATAGTCCTACTCGGCCCATTCTATCGTAATCACATGAAAGAAGAGCTCAATATAATTCTGGGTGAGAAAATTCAAACCTGAAAACCTGTTATTAATGCATAGCTTTTGAGATAACCTTGTGCCTTAAGGGTGGGGTGTGCAATTCTGAACATTTCTGATTGGTGAAACATTTTTTAAATGTTTTATTTTTATTTTTTTTACATACATTGAATTGGAGACAAAACAAAAAAAAAAAACGTTACTTACTTCAGAATTTGCTCAGAGTTTAAATGTTTTGAAAAGTATTCCGACAACACAACAACTCAACACTAGCAAATGATCACATACAATACATTCAAAATTTAGGCAACTCAAGAGCGGAGCACTGATCTAAAAAAAAAAAAAAAAAAAAAAAAAAAATAAACATCAGTTTTTGTTCACTTTTCGAGGTTTGGCTTTGATGTCTCATGCCACACACAAACATGTAAAGGGCAAGTCTAAAGAAAGATCAATTCCAAGCACAGCTGTTGACAGAAATGATTTTCAGCCTAAAAATGTGACAAGTGTTATAAGATTTTAAGGTAAAAAAAAAACTGACAAAAATCCTGATGTTTTAAAATGCCAGCTAGTTTGTAACAAAATAAGTTTGAAATTTGAAGTGGTTTGATCACAAAAACTGCTTCTAACAGGAATGATGAATAAAAACTTTTTGTTGTTTTTGTAGTTGACATTTTAATGAAAACAATTCACCATCTAATTTCAGAAAACAGTAATAACAGTAAACTTTGATTTTGCTTGTAAGACAGCAGCTTAAACACCTTGCAGTGCGAGCATCATGGGCTCAGACATATTTCTGCCCTTGTTTAAATCCTACATTAATCCTACTACTCATCCTTCACTATTAACTGGCACAACCATGAAACTCAGCCAAGCTCTGTCACTCGGTCTAGATTCAAAGTGGGCTTTTTCAACCCTGTAAATGTCAACGGGACACCCGCTCAACTCTGCATAGTTTCCATGACAACAAGGTACTTGACAGCCACTATGCACGGTAGGATGTTGGAGTCTAACGAGAACGATCTTGAGCTGTCAGCGCCAGACAGGTTGACAGTCTGGCTGAGAGATATGAGTGATACATGATGCAGACGATCAGGCCGGGGAAAAAAATATTCATGAAAAAAAATAAGAAAGACTGAGATAAAAGTAGGAGGATGAATTCAGGTGGAGGGGAGGAAAAAAAAAAGTTTGGTATGAGTTCACAAAAGGAGCAACGCAGAAAGTCTAACAGAAACAGAAACAAAGCCAAACGACAACACGGCAGAGAAAGTTCTTTTGATGTTTTGGATGGAAGCATGGGTGATCAAATAGGCAGAAAAAAAGGTAAAATCAGGGGAAAGAGAGAGAGATCTGGTGATGGAAAGAGAGATGAGAGGTATACTATCTGAGGGCATAATTTACAGGGCAACAAAGGGGCAGGCAGTCAAAGGGGAACCAAATCCTTGTCCGTTTGTCTCATCAAATGGCCTCTAGGGAAAGTCTGAAATGGTCCTTTTCTTCTTGGCTCTTTTCAGCCCTAAAGCCCATCTACATGACAAACAGCGTCACTTTGAAGCTGCTTGTGTCATCTATGGCTATCTGTCACTCACGCCTGACCTTTTGCTCCAGCCTCTCATCTTTCTTTTTTTTTCTTTCCTGATTAATTCACCTTTTTGTCAGTTTTCTTTTTCACCCAATATCCTTTTCATTTATCTTTGATTTTTGTCTCTATTTTAAAAATCTGTTTTCAGTCTCAAAATAAAATTGCAAAGCATTTCAGTCAATCCACTGACAATGTGTTACACTAACCAAGGAGAAGTGATATTTATGAACACTTTCATAACTGTTTAAAGTATTGATTTTTACTTAAAGCTCTTTAGCTCAGGTTATGTTTAATACAACAATAAGAACAACTAGTGACAGTATTCATATGTATTCTGTTGTAATTAGACATGTTATTGTACCTATGAAAACATGATCCTACCTGGTTGAAACACTCCAAGCTTTCCTTGACCTCAGCCATTAGTGGGTCCATACTGCGAACTTTGAGCTCTGGGTTTTGCCTCTGCGCAGACAGACCATTTCCTACAATTCTGCCTGTATATCTGAAAGATAAAGAAAAATGCATATTTAATAGGAAATTAAATAAAAAAAGAAAGCAAAAACAAATTCTGACATGCAGCACTTATATTCAGATATTCACAAATGTGAATTTTATTGATTTTGATATGTTGTTGGTATTTGTAACACTTGAGAAACGTGTCCTAAATGTGATAAAGTTGTGAAGTAAGTTGTGCATTTTTTTCTTGCTAAAACAGACAATTATATAAACAAAATGCAAACAAATGTGAGACAACTGTGCATCAGAAGGTTTTAACACGAATGTGTTTAAAACACAACTCTGAGAATTTTAAAGTAGTGCTTCCAAAGCCTGCCCTGTGGTTTTCCCTATAGACATTATGATCTTATCCAGATTAATTCAAGAATTATTTATTGCCACTTTTAATTCATTTATGAGGTAAATAAAAAGCACTGGAGAGGAATGACATATTCTGACAACAAATCAATTGATGCTTCCTGCAGCAGTCCAAGGCTGATAAAGTGATTATGGATGGTTATAGTCAGTATGTTTATAAAGATGTCTTCATGAGTGTGCATGTGCATTTTGTGGCCGTGCACACTTCCATGTATTCATCCGAATATGAGTGGAGGCAATCATAAAAGTGCTGAAGCTGAGAATCTGTGTCCCGTGATCTAAAGCAATGTGTTGATGAGGTCTGTGCTCCATCATCCTGCTGAAACGGCACTTTACCGATCAGGCCCATAAACATTTCTTGCTTAGCCCCTGTCACGCTGCACGTTAACTTTACAACACATTGTTCCTTTATTGTTTAAAATTCCTCCTCCTGGAAGAGCTTGTATTATTTTGCTGTATTTGTAAAGCTGACTATGTAGTTGTCCCAACAGGCACAGATAAACAGATAATCCCATTTCTGTTTTGAAAACAGCTAAAGCTGCTGCCCTTGCCAAGTCTAAATATTTTCCAAAGGAAAACAATTCATGGATTTCCAACATCCCCAATTTGAGTAAAGTAATTATTGGAGCAGTCAAACATCTTCCCATACAGTGGTTGAGAGGGTGGTTGGATGTGTTTTTTTGGGAAGCATGTCTGTCTCCAGGCTTGGCGTGTGATAACAGCATCGGCGAGGAAATGAGCTCATCAGATTGGATGCTAATAAAAGGGATGTGTCATGGTGCGTTTGGCACAATGCTTAGCTCTATATCAACTTATGGAAGGAAATATAGTGCACAAAGGATGAGATGACTGACACAGCAGGACATCAACTTTGATCACCTGATTCAAGTTCACTGCAGCTACTGTTTATTTCAATAATCCGTGAGCAGCAAAATGCTGCAACGCCCAAATATGATCTCATTCACAAAATAAATGATAGCTTTCTGTATAAAATGCTCAGTGTCAGTAAGCCTGCAGACTACCTACACATGTTTAACATCTGACTCATGGCTCCCTGACAGCAGAACTTTAACATTCCCCTGTGAATGCACAATTAATGTGCTTTGTCTGTTTCCTCCCTCTGCCAGCAGCACAGACTAGCAATGACCTCCTCTCCTTATTGCCCGATTGCTAACCTCCAAGTGAACTGTCTTTCTCTTTTGAAGGCCTGTAAAAAGGTTTATTGGGTTTAGGAGCAAAAAAAAAAAAGACAAAACCAACAAAACAAATAAAAAAAAACACAAATTAAAAATTCATTTTCAAGGTGCAGGAGGCGATAACAGAGAGAATCTGCATCTAAATATTTCTCTGCATACGATAAAGCGATTTAGCTCTAAGGTGGATAACATTAAAAATCAAGCGTATTTGTCATATTGTTCAAAGAAGACTGTCTACTGTAACACTGAGGGGGCGTGTACGAGACTGGCTTCAAGTAAAATACAGTTGACTATTTTTCCTTTGTGTTCTGTTTAAAATATTCACTAATGTCTGGCTGGAGCATTTAATGACTTTGCCACACTCATCAGGGACTCACTAAGTTCGATCTTTGTGGGTTTGTGCATGCATCTTTTCCACTATCAGGCAACATTTACTTATTTATTGCATTTTTTTTCACAAAAACATTAATATTTGGCACAACATAAAGCAAAAAAAAATACTTTTTGAATACATTTGACAAAGTTTGTCTTAAAGCATAAACAAACTCGACACCAAGGCGATCACACAATAAAAAAAAAACTGGCAATTTCTTTTTAAATGCAACTTGAGATTTTTGTGAAAACTCCATATTGCTCACACAGAAAATAATTTACAGTAGGTTTGTTGTGCTTGGGGCTTGAAAATTTGTCCAAGGTAATTTAAAGTTCATTACCTAGATATTTGCTTGTGTAAATAAAATCAAATGTCCCATATTGACAACGTCCTCAAATTTATTAAATTCATGTTATGATGTAGTATAAAAGTATTATATTAAATTAATTATGTTAGGATTAAACTGTCCATGCGTAAAACAATTTAGAGCCACATACAGGCATGTTTAATCATCTCTAAAATTAAAATCAATCATGTAGACACAAAGACTGGTCCCTACTGGCAGCGTAGGAAAGATTAAACACAGCAGGTACTTGTATAGCCTGGAAAAGTCAAATGTTCATGTTTGACATATGAATTTGTTAAATGTGGCCTACGAAAGACCAGGCCATTCTGCAAAATGGAATAAATGAAATGCAGAATTGTGCTCAAAAAATATTTCTTGGCTAAATTCTTGTATCTCTTTAAACGCACACAAAAACAACATGTGCTACTTAAAAAAAAAAAAAAAACACTGTATATGTCCAACCCATTCTCACTCCCAACTCGTCACATACTGACGCTTTTGCAAGGTTCCCTCTGCGTCCGGTTTTGACGCGTCAGGTACGCCCTTCGCGTCAGTTTTTGACGAGTTGGGGCGGAATCCATTGTCACAATTTCAGAAAGTGTATAAAATGCACAAATCTAACCGTCCCAAAGCATAAAATTACTTTTATTTGCTTTAGACATTCTGTCCCTGACCCTAGTACCAAAAATTAACCATCAACCCTGATGCCTAATATTAACCATTTTTTG